>PVKZ01001978.1:0-283057 GCA_004027375.1 Macroglossus sobrinus
GGGAAGATGCTCCCTGGGCAAAGCTAATGCATCTTCTCCAAAGAGAAAGGAACCCTGTCTCCCCATGGCCAGGTTTGGCTCACCTCCCTCCACGAAGCCAACAGAGCGACACCTGTATTATCTGGCACCAGGGTCCCACCCAAGAGAATTTGCTAGCTGCTCCCCGAGGAGCCAGAGCCTTGTTGGTACAGCAACCATTCAGGAAATATAAATGTTTCTGATCTGTGCCACACACATTCTTGCAGCTTTAGATGGCATATCGGATCCATGATCAAACTTCTCCTTGGTGACTTGAGGTCCTCATTATAAATGCCTGATTCTGCTGTGAGCTGCAATATAGCTCTGGCTTCCAGGCCTAGCAGAGCAGTGTTTTCAATTCTAAGTGGACACGTGTTCATGGGTTGTAAAATAGATTTATTTCACAGGCTAGCATTTGCTGGAAAGTAGATGAGAGCTGACTAGAATAGAGCAGACTAGAATAGACTGGGATAGAAAATATCAGAGTACATTGCACATGGCAAGAGTAAATATTGCTTTTGGAAACTTCTGTTTCAGTTATGTGTGTGTGTGTGGCTTGCAGTGAAAAATGTATCACTCTGGATTGTTGTCAAAAAACTTTGCCAAACACGGTATTAAAAGTTGTAAGATCTGAAATATATCCTACATAAAATAAAGAAGTGTTTTTCAAAATGCTTGACCACGATAGTAAAAAATTCACACACGCACACACACACACACACACACACACACACACACACACACACACACACACAAGCGAGCACTTGCCATTACTATGAAAATAATATTTTGTTTTCAAGAGGTGCTGGTTACCCTCCACCAAAATGATTTCATTACTTTCTCATGGGTCATGATCCAGTTTGAGAAACTGCTAGTTTTTGTTTTTTTATAATTTTCCTATCTCCTCCCTCTACTAAGAAAGACATGTCATCTCTCAGGGACCTGCCACTTGCAGAGACCCTCTGTGAAGCCCGCAGTGCACGCCTCAACACGCCTATCTCATTGGTCAGCCCAGCCCATCAGAACCCTGGGCTCATGGCTTTGATCCTCCTGGAGAGCCCAGGTGTGCGGGAGCCTTGCTGTCAGGTAATGGCAGGTGGGCTTTTCCACCAGCACCCACTTTAAACTGGGAGGGGACACACATACCTAGAAGACTTGGGGTCCCTCTCTTTGCAGAGAAATGCCTGAGTCGCTCTCGCCGATCCACCCTGGTAAGTCAAAATTGAAGAGAACACCTTGAAACGAGAGGCAAAGGGTAGACATATCAGCCCTAGCACTGCGTTTTGGGAATTCATGTTGGTTTTTCAAAAGCTTCTTTGGAAATGATCATGTCTATTATTGAATGGCATTTTCCTGTAGAATACACTGTTAGGTAAGCCAAGACTTTGACCCAGAGGATACTTAAGTTTGCTCTCAGTCCTGAGTGAACCCCAGGTTGGTGGAGAGTTGGTGGAATCAGGCTGGTGTCACCAATATCGTGGGCTCGCAAATATGCTCCATGTAGATGCCACAGCACCACGTGAACAGAGGCCCACTCTGGGCCACTGTCATTATGATTGCTGGGGCCACGCTTAGGGGCACACGGTGACAGTCAGCCAGCCAGCCCTCTGCTAACCACGTGACATGGATGTTCTCATTCAATTTTTGCGATTCTGTGTGATACGAACCATTGTGATCCCTGTTTTACAGAGGAACACTGAGGCTCAGAGATGTTAAATCACTCAGGCAAAGCCAAGTGCATAGGTCAGTGTCATGATACCAGTTCTCACCCCAAACAGGGAACTTACCAGGGCAGGGAACATAATCTGTCCCCGAGGGGGCTGCACGTGGCGGTAAAAGCTTTGGGAAAGGAAGGTCGGGCAAGACGTGATCCCACACACTGAGCTACAAAGACCCAACCATCAATGTAGCCAATTGATACTCGACAGGGAAGGAACGACTGAGCTTTTTCTTCTTTAGACATTTCCTACATTTCGGTTATGAAAAGAACTGACACCGTTTTCATTCAAAGGTCCAATCGCTCTTCCTTTCTTCGTCCACACATAGCCAGAGCTCTGCAAAATCCAACACGGCAAATGACACCTGCTGAGCCACCGTGTGGGTGAGCCCCGGGTGAGCAGGAAGTCAGAGCGACTTCTGGGAACACGGGCGGCTGAAAACGTCCCCCGAACCGGTGGTCACGTGGAAGCGATCGCCGGCCTGCCGGTGGCCTTCGGCACAGCTGGCCGTCCCCTCTCCTTGATGATCCCTTCTCAAGGATGGATGGTTTTCCTCCATCCCTGGTGGTGCTCCTCCTCAGCCTCCCTGCACACTCCCTCGCTCATCCTCGACCTCTCCGTGTAGAGCAACCCAGGGCCTTCTGTCTGCTCCTACTGACTCCCTCGTGATCTCATCCAGCGTCCTGACTTCTATTAAACACCGTCCACGTGCCGACCGCTCTCCGATTCACCTCCGCGGCCCAAACGGCCCTCCTGACCCTGACTCGTCATGTCGCTGCCTGCTTGACCTCTCTACTCGTGTGTCTAGCAGGCATCTCGCACTTTCAGTCACCCAGGCTCAGACCCACACGCTTCAAAACTGTAATTGGTGTAAAATACACATATTGTCAAATGTACCGTCTTCTCCGTTTTTAAGCATACAGTTCTCCGGCGTTAAGCACAATCACTTTGTTTGACTAGTGGCATCATCCATCTCCAGGACTTTTACATTTTCCCTGACAGAAACTCTGTGCCCGTGAAACGCTGACCCCCCACCCCGACCTTCCCCGAAACCAATCCACCTGGAAATTGTGACTCTACCTTCAAAATAGAGACTGTTCTGGCTGCTCCTTACAACCTCCACCTGCACCCTTCATCTGTCTGGGTTCCCAAGTCTGAGACAAAGTCGTGGCTGCAGCTGGCTCATCTGGGAGATGATTTCGGGAGGTGTTGGGAGGGAACAGGGAAAGTGGGGACGGGAGGAGAAAAAGCCAATAGGGGCGTCAAGGTCACTATCTAGGCGATGGGGTCTCCGTTCCATCAGGACTTGAGTGTCTCCAAAAGACAGGAGGCAGGGGACTAGCCCCTGTCCCCCACTGGCTGAAGGGGCCCTGGAGGCAGCAGCCCACAAAGTTCTGGGCTGAGTAGTTTTTCAAGCTTTGGAGAAACTTTGCAAAACACTGGCCATGGCGGGGACGGTCAGGTCAGCGTGACTCGGAACTTTCACCCCAGCTGCGGCTGAAATCGTGGTGGGGGACGGGGAAGGCGGGCAAAGGGGCGTGCCCCAGGGCACCACGCATGCTAAACCACCCTCATCTCCTGCTGCAGTAACCCGGCCAGTCTCCTGTTCCTGCCCTCGTCCCTACAGCTACCCAGGTGATTCCCCTAAAACCTAAGCCAGAGCATGGCCCTGCTCCACGGCCTCAAAGCTTCTCATCTCACCCAGAAGAAAAGTCCAGATACTCACCATTCCCTCAGGGTCCTTCCTGGTCTGGCCTCTGTGACCTTTCTGTCCTCCTGTCCAGCTGCTCTGCTCTTCATCCACTCCAGGCCAGGCAGCTGGCCATTCCCTTCTCTTAAACCTGCCAGGCCTCTACTCTACCTACTGGCCTCGGCCCTGGCCTTTGTCACAGCCTGGGACGTGCTTCCTCTAACCAGGCCTGGCCTCACAGCTTCACCGACTCAAACGGCACCTTCCCCGTGAGGCCTTCTCTGACCACCTTGTTTAAAATAGCAGCCCACCGCCTGGGCTCTGTACGTTCCTTTTGTCCTGTGTTGTTTATTGTCTGTCACACTCCATTAGAATGCGTGCTCTAAGAGGGCAGGGTTGTAGTCAGTTTTGTTCACCAAAAATAGTGCCTGGCACATAGTAGGTGCTCAACACACATTTGTCGCGTGATATGGATTCTGTATGTTCAGACAAAACTTTTTGAAACTTCCAACATTACTGGTGCTTTCGGGTAGGCTTTCTGGAGATTGAAGCCTATTTTAGAGGCTAAAAGGGGAAAACAAATACCTCCTGAAGAATGCATTTTGAGGGACACAGAGAGACAGGCGCTGGGAAGCAGGTGAGGTTCACCAGGCTCCCAGCGTACGCTGGAACAGCACCTGCAGAAGGCAGGCGCAGTGAGGATGCAGACAATATCGGTATCCTAGCCTCACATCAGCATCGCGCGCAGCTCCAAGGCCCCACCTGGATGCTCCCAGGACCTGGGCAGCATGGCGCACGCCTGCCTGTCAGGGCTGGATGGGACGCCGCTGTCTGAGCGTCTCACCCGCTCTGTTCCCCACCACCCTACCTCCAGCTCTGGGAGACCGGGGCTGTCCTGGGCTGCTAAGAGTCCTTTGGAGGTCACCCCCGCCTCTCACAGGGAGGGCAGCAGGTACATGGACTGTGAACCTTGGTGGACCTGGTGCAAACTCCAGCTCACCATTCCCAGCTGGGTAGATGCCCTGGACCTCTCAGAGCCTCGGTCTCTTCATCTATGAATGGCGACAATGTTGTTGATCCCGAAGACCTGTTCTGAGCCTCAAAGAAAATGCCCCAGGACAAGCGCATGGCAGTCCCTCAAACGCCTACTTCCCCCCATCCCCCCCACCCCCATCCCATGGCTCACCTTGCTCAACGGCTTCTTCCACAAGCTTCTTGAACAGACTCAAGGCTCTCTGGTCGACCATCAGGGAGACGCCCTTCCCCAAGGCCTGCAGGAAGGCAGCCAGGGCCACGGCTTGTGGCGGGCCGTCCGTCTCCTCTGGAGGCTCGTGCCTGAAATGCGTGGGGAACCCTGTAGTGATGAGCACCGAGCGGGTGTGGGACAGCGACAGAGCGGCCCTCAGCAGCTCGTCTGCACGGAGCGGGTGCCCGATGCCCCTGTTGCCTATGAAAAAATAAAATAAAATCGCAAAATGACGTACTTGCGTTTCACGTGGAAACTTGCAGAAACGGGAGTTTGAGCTTTTGTCTGTTCGTTTTTATTTCGGAGGCAGATGTGAAGGATGCGTCAGAGATGGCTAACTGTTCGCCAGACTGTGTTCTCGTCCCGGACTCCGAGTAGTGAAGGGGAACCGAGTGAATGGCTGCCTAGCCTCTTCCACTCAGCCGTGGCCACAAGGCGAGGTTGTCTCTAGGTGATATTCACAGAGCGGTCGATAGGGCCTGCTATGGTAGCGGCTGACGTGTGCCACCTCCAGGCCTGGCCACATACCTCCCATGCACTCTCCTAAGGTCCTCCTTTTCTTGGGGGCTGGGATGTTGACAGCTGGCACCCCCTGGAGGTCTCACGAGGTGATGGCAGAGCTGCTGGGTGCCTGAGTGACTGGGCGGAGTAGATCCCCCTTCCTGCTGAACTGACACACTCACCCTGGATGTCCCACCGGGCACTGTTGCGTGAGAGGCAAATATTTCTATTACATTTGAGCAAAGCGTGTTGGGGTTTATTTGTTACAGCAGTTTGGCAAACCCAAACACAAGACACGTAGACAAAGGAAGGGACACAAGTGCTGTCCTAGTTGAAGATTCCCCAAAAGAAGACCCTAAGACAAGGGCTTGGGGAGAGATATTTCGGTGGAAAGTGAGCCCAGAAAACAAGTCATCGGCTGGAGGAAGTGAGGCAGGAAAGGGAGAGAAGGCACGGAAGCACGTGGGAGCGAGCAGGTCAACTCCAGAGGCACCTGGGGTTCAGTCCTGCCGAGAGCCTCTAGGACATGGAGCAGGACACATCTAAGGATTGTCTTTCCAGGGGACAGGGAGACTGGGCACTTATTCACTGGCTCCTGACTCCTACTAAGTGAAGGCTTCCCATCAGGGCACTAACTCCTCTGCACACCTGGGCCGTCCTGCTCTGGCGGAGGAACAGACTCGAACCTCAGGTGGGGAACTGCTGTGCTGGGAAGTGCCCGCCGCAGCTGGGATTCGGGCAGGGCACCCACAGCATCCGCGATAGATACCACCAGTGGCTGCCAACCAGTCCCACCTGGGTAGCACGGCCTCCTGACTCTCGTAACATACCCACGATCAGCTCAGAGCATCTGCGCCGTGCGAAAGCAGGATGTGACTCAGAGCCTCCGCCCCAGTTGTGGTTGAGCTGAGAGGTGGGCCTCAGGGACGTGAGAGGATGTCAGCGTGCGTGTGAGGTGCCTGGAGACTATGAAGGGACCCAGGGTTTGTACTCTTGTTAGGGAGGAAAATTTCCCAATTTAGAAGCCGGAGACTTATATTTAAGTCCAAGCGTTGGTGCATTGTAGGTGCGTGACCTTGGCCTCATCCTCGATGGCTCTGCACCTCAGTTTTCCCAAGTGGAACGTGGGAGTGGTCCAGGTGGAGGACAGCCATGCGGAAATGGCCCTCACCTCCTGCCAGTGGGAGAGAAAACTGGGACACTAGTCTGGAGGGTGATTTGTAACGTAGATTTGTATATTCCCCTGGAGCCAGCAATTCACTTCTGGAACCTTATCCTAATAACGTGATCACGGGCTCTGTGCACACACAGTCACAAGAATGCTCACTGCAGCCTTGTTTCTAGTGTCAAACAATAGGGTATTAATGCACTCGGTGGAATGCCGGTAAAATTGAATTCTACACAAACGTTAAAAGGGATGTTGTGGAAGACTATTGAATGGCATGGAAAGATGTTTAAACTGTATTCAAAAAGTGAAAAAAAATCAAGTGCTAAAATAGTATCACAGCATGATTCATATGTGTGTATATGTGTGTGTGTGTGTGTGTGTATTTTGTTGTTTGTTTCAATCTTACGGTTTCAAGACTGAAGAAAAAGACGTGAAGGGCAAACATAAAACTGTTAGTAATGGCTAATTGTGATGGGATTCTGATCATTCTTATTGCCTCTTTACTGCCATGTTTTCTGATGTTTCTACAATGAACACGGGTTGCTGTGGACCAAATAACATTTTTAAAGAAAAAAATTGGACTATAACCTATTTCAGAGGATGTGGTGAACACCAAAAGAGAGAATTTTGTCAAGTTTACAACAGTCTGCATATTTACGATGATTTTATTATTAGTGCAAACATCGTCGTTATGAACCTCGTATTCCTTCATATTCTCCAATGCGAGCCAATGTCCTCTCAAAAATGACTGCTTGGCTCTATTATTATGCCCAGTGAGTAATGCTCAATCCATTGCCATCAATCCTTCATCTGCTTATTGAATACAGCAGGAATCAAAAGCATCTGCGATTCTGGAAGATTAAAGACGTTTCTTAATAGATGATGTTGGCACATCCAGACAGCCATGAATCTGCCTTTGTGCTGAGCTCCCTACGTCAAGCCTTGGCCTACAGTCTGCACAGCTACCGGAGCGGGTGCTGTGGACAAGCCCTCGGGTCATTTTTATTAAACCATGGGCGCACCACATCTGCAGTAAATTTACTTCAGTTAGTTTTTTATCTGAGGTAATGGCAGAGTCCGTAATTCATCTTCCCTCATGACCCTTGTGTTGCGAGAGAGAACAGTCAGTATGGGTAAGAACGTTTGTGAGAGAGAAAGTATTGCAGAAACTTTTAAAAATATCCACCAAGGAGATCAACTATTAAGAGATTCTATGTATACACAGCCGTGAGCATTCACCTCTCTATGTACATATATCCTAACAGGTGCATATGTTGGGGCAGGGTAGGGTGGGTATATCCCAAATTTACTGTGTGTCTATATGTTAGGGAAACCATATTTTCTGCAGAATGAATGAATGAGTGAGTGAATGAATGAATGGAAAACCTATGCACTGTTCTCTACCCCAGTGTCACCATGATCAGCTCCGTCTGGGCCCCAGGAGTCTGGTCTGGATAGGTGACTGCATGACTCTGCTCTCCACGGGGGCCCTGCCACCATCGATCCAGGTATCTGTTTGGGAAACAGATGTCTGGCAGGCCATCTGGGAGGCCACCTATGCCTTCTCCAGACAGGTCAAGGTGCAAAGAGCACCCCAAGGATAGAAATCACAGCCCGTGAGATGGGGCAGGAGGGGAAATGGGTTGTGGGTCAGGAGAAGCCAGAACACCTTTTCAGTGCCTGGGAGAGACTGCGACATGCCATTCAGATTCAGATTCCAATTTATCCAACACCCATAAACCTTGGACGCTGGGGTCGGTGGGCGCGGTTCTGAGTTCTCCCCATTCATCTACTACGTGGACTTGGGAAAATTTATCGGCCTCATCTGCCTCAGTCTCCTCATCTGTTAAATCAATAATAGCTGCCTCAGAGGGTCGTTGGGAGAATTTAACAGGGCAAAACATGGGAACGCTTTTAACAGATGTGTGGCTTAGAGTGAAATTCAGTAGGTGATAGCTGTTATTCTTATTAGCTATCTCGGCCCTGAGAAAGGTATAATTGTTATTCCTCCTATTATACTGATGAGGAAACTGAGGTGGAGAGAGGCTGCGAAGTCCACACCTTAATTCTTTGTGAGCCTTTGTCAGAAAAAAAACAAATTGAAACGAAACCAAATCGAAAAACACTCGATTTTGACGCCCTCAAATACGCACTGTTGTAAACTCAATGACGCCCTCTGCTGGTCACCTGAGATTAGAAACTCGATTTTTATCTGAAGATGTGGCAGGAAGTCAAGAGCCCCTGGACTGGCTTTCAGTAAAACTCCTAATTGGAACCTGCAGAACCCTCACGGATCCCACGAGCGCTGTCCCTGTCTATAAAACCAGCAGCTCATGAGCCACAGCAGGGCTGTCCCAGCTCTGAGATGCAATGCATGTGCTGGCTGCAAATTGCTCTGAGGCTGTCGCTGCAGGGTCCTGCCCCACCAGGGTTCCCCAAGGGGTAGAAATCCGGCTCCTGCCTCCACCACGGCCACCCCATGCAAGAACTGATCTATGCCCAATTTCAGGAAAATGGCACAAAAGGGAACAATTATATTAAATACATGGATGGGGTTTAAATGGTGGCACGTGACTACCAAGGGACCAGTCTCTTTTTTCTTAACTTTCCCAAACCCACTTTAGTTCTGGCAACGTGCCCAACTAATAAGCCCACCTTCCAAACTCCCTCCCATGTTTGTTGTTGAAAAATTTGGAGGGAGAAGAGAAACAAAGAAGGAAACAAAATCACCCATAAACTCACCACCCAGAGGTCATCAACATCACTGTTTGGGTGCATTTACTTCTCGCCTTTTTGGGATTCATACACAGTATAAACACTTACAAAAATCATACCGTAGATACAGTTTTATGCTGCCCTTTTCAATAAACGTTTCGTCCGTGATGGATTTCTCCAGGCCATTAAGGTGTGAATGCTTTGTTTCTTACCTGGGTCTATAGCAATTATAGACTCCAGCTCTCTGATCTTCTGAGCAGCTGAGGCTGATATGATGCTGTAGTAGTGCAAAGGATCTTGGGAAATGGCATGGACCTCTGGAATTATCTCGGGGGTGAGACGACCAGCTGGAGCCTCCATATCCTTCAGGTCGGCCATAACCGGATGACCCGGTGCGTTGGTGAAAGCCAGTGGTGTCTCTAAAACACACAATGAGAGGGACTGAGCCCGCCGCCTTCATTACCCCCAGTCCTTTCTCTTCTAGCCCACTGTCGATGGACAAGATGGCAGCAGGCATCATCGACTCTGTCAACAGCCTGTCGGCGCCAGGTCAGAACAAGCTGGCTTATGGTTAAGGCAAGTTCTACTTAAACAGGTGCCTTGAGTTTTCAGGAGAGTGAAGATGAGGTGGGTGTGGGAAAAGAAGCCGCAGCTACCAGGGGGCTTTAAGAGGTTCCATTAATGTGACCTCGTAAGTAAAATACTTACTGAACTCTTACAATGCACCAGGCCATCCGGCTTCACTGTGCAGCACATGTTAGCTTTGTTAACAGACAGCTCTCGCTCTGAACACAGCTTCTGTTTTTCTCACAGCACTTATATTTTTGCTTTGGTTTATGCTCATTTTGTTCTTTAAGAAACTCTCCCCTGCTAGCTTATGGGCAATGGGAAGCTCTCTAGCCGAGTTATTAAGCACATAGCTTGAGTATGGCAAACACACTTGGGCCTGAGATGCAACTGTGTCCTCGACTATAAAATAATGATAACGCCTCGCGTGGTGGTCAGAACCAAACTGGAAGATGCGCGTAAATGTGTTCAGTCAGCAAAGTGCCTGCTCCTAAATGATGGTTTGCAGTATCGAATCAGGCACCATATCACACTCCTTCCGTGAGCGTGGGCCTGGCCCATCCATCAGGTGCTTCGTACTCACGATGCTTAGTTTACATCTTCTGCTTTCTTCAGTGTCTTATTCTTGAACACACTGCCCCCACTCAACAGTGTGTTCCTGGGGACCAGGGACCACTGCCTGTTCATCTCAGGGTCCCCCATAGTGCCTTGCACATGAAAGGTCCTCAGTAAATCTAGACGTGAGTGAGTAAACAACGTCTTGGAGATCACATACACTAAAAAGCAATAAAATGTCTTGGATACAACAGAAAGCCAAAGGCAGCCAACACTTCAGGAGGAAAACCTACTGAGAGATGCGTAAAGCACGCCAACGAACTTTTAGACAGTACGTTTAAGGGGAAGGACTAGCGATTTTGATGAATGCAATCATTGTTTCCCTGCGTTTTAAACAGCACCTGAAATCACACTCTAAAGCCAGGTATGCATCAGAACAATTGGCTCAGAGCATGACACGGGATTTCACCCCAACGGTTTGTGAGGTGTGCTGTAATGAATTTACTGCTGATCGAAGTTTAGATGCTAAAGTTCGAGCAAAAGTTTGGTAAATTGGAAAGATTCAAGGTTGTCATTTGTTCTTATTTGCCATCGAATATGCTCTCTCAAGTCGGAACTAAAGGGCTGGAGTGTGCTGGGATGCCCTGGGCAGTGAGATCAATTCTGCAGGGCCTCCCAGGTGGCTGGGGCAGGGGAGGGGTGAGGCCACCACGCTGGAGGGTGTCTACTGTGTGTGTGTGGGTGTGTGTGCACACACACACTCAGAAATGACCACGAGCTCCCTGAGAACTTCACCTTGTCTCGTGCAGCATTTATTCCTAAGATCTGGGCCCTACCTGGCACATAGTAGGTGCTCAATACATTTATGTTATGTAAACAAATAATTGGGTCTTGGTATTTATGCCTCGCTCCATATTAGAAATTATCTTTTCCTTTTAGGAGGCCATTCTGATAGCTAAACTTCCATGAATGCTTTTGAAACAAATTCTTTGATTTGAAGTACAAATGTGGCTAGAATTTCCCAGTGTCTACGACAATGGGCTATAATAGTTATTATTTTTAATGATTATCTCACTTCCCTACCTTACTGTGGGCTGGTTAGGGCGCCCTCGTGTGTCTCTTCATTGTAATATCGCCCTAGGCCTTTGAAGAAATGTACTGACAGTATTGCTTGTAACGACCTCGTGAAATGGTGTGTATAGTTGTGTTATTTGCCTTCACTTTGGCTTTCAAAGCCACACCTTCAAACCTCCAAAATGTCTCCAAATATCACTATAAATGTTGGCTCTTAGGACAGGCTGCGAGCCTTCTGGAGAGAGAACTATATTTAATCAATGCGTATTTGAGCCGAAAGACAAGACGAGCTGCTCTTGCGAGACCCAATCATGGAATAAAAGAGAAGCCAGAGGTATCTTCGCTGTGGGCTGCAGGTCTACGCAATCTGACTTTATCCCTCCCATCATTGCACGGTAATTTCAAGAACTAAAGACCCACCAGCGTCCACCCTGGGGCGGAGCGACCACCCTCTCGGGCCCGGATGTACTGCAGGCGCTGATGGCTTCGAGACTGGTCGGCTGGGAAGGCCAGAACACGGGGACCCCATAGTCAGGTCTGGAAAAGTCTTTGATTCCCAACAGTTCTGCGGATAGAAAGAGAAAACGAATCCCCCTGGGGGCTGTCATCTACACTGCACATGTGGGGTGGTCGATGGTTCTTTTTCCGGGAGGAACTCTCGTCCTAGGATTGCTCTAGATGATATTGGAGGACGGGGAGGAGAAAAGGAGTCGGGACTTAGCGTCTCAGGGTTCTTGCTGACTTCTCATCTGCTTTGAGGGGAATGGAATCTCACATTGGCCCCCCACAAGCTATTGCTGGAGGAGTCTTGGGCGTGCTGAGCCCACCACCTTCATTGTACAGGTCGCTAAGGAAGCGTTTTTGAGTTTATCTAGGTATAGACTGAGTCACATAACACACACCAACCAACAGCGTCCCTGCCCCCAGCCAGCCATGAAGCGCTCGTAAGGACGGCAAAGATGGTGTTACCCATGAGAAAACGGTCATCAGACGCTTTGTTTTCTGCGGTCCTGAGATCATTGTTCTATGAGGAAGGTGGCACGTGCTGACCGCATTCTTACAGAATGCCGGGCTTTGTCTGATCCTGTCTGCTGCACAGCTGAGTGAGTTCAGTTATGCTGAACGCTGACTCGCACCCAAGGCCCAACCCCAAGCTCTCACTGGGCCCTCAGAGCCTCTACGGGACCCAGGCAGCTCCCAGCCATGGATCTGCTCATTCACTCTCAGGTTAAGCTCAGATGCTGGGGGTCAACGGGTTTCCGTTCACGTCACATCCGGAATGGAGACCCATCCTGCCCGAACGTGCTGCTGAGCAGTGGGTTAGAGGCTGCTCTGAGCTCAGCGCCAGGCAAACAGCTCTGCCGTCACCCTCCACCTCCTGCTTCCTTTACCCCAGGTTCACCTGAAGTTCGCAGGAGCTAATGGGTGGCTGTTCTGCCAAGGGACATCTGTAAACCCAGCCCTAAAACGGCTGTGGGAGGACAAAGTTCCGGTTTTCTCGGGCTAAAGTCCAAGGGCAGCTGTCAGAGTCATGAACGAGAGTGAACACGGACCTCGGTCGCCGATATGAATGGGTTGTCCTTCCTCGCCCATGGAGCAGCTGGCTTGCGCCAGCCTTTCCTACATTATTGGATGCAACATGTTCACCCACATTTTCTCCATATTCACTTACTCTGTAAGCCACCATGAGGCTCTATCCCTACAAATATTTGTATTTGAAGTTATTTTTTCAGAACTTTTAGAAAGGGGCAGGAATCAGAAAAGCTTCTCGAGCTTCGCAGACAGCCTTTTTCTGTTTTATGCACGTAATGTGAAAAATATATAGTGACTTTGCTTTCCGAGATGTTCTGGCTTTGTTTCTCTCCATCACTTTGGTCTCAACTGTCTCCTTCCTTCATCTCTGTTGTGGCTATACTGCTTGATTTTGATTCTACCCCCAGGGCCGTTTCTCCTCAGTGTAGGGCCCTGCCCTGGGGCTAGGCATCCTGGTGGCCACCAGGGGGCAGCAAAAGCCATCCGTGGTGGCACAAGGCACTGTCGTCTGCCAAGAAAAAAAAAAATGTTAAAAAATAAGATAAACTTCCCACAGATCACGGCCCTGAGTATCGAGGGTTGGAGGCCATGAATAATGTAGGTAGGAGGACCAAGTAGCTCTTGTAAAAATGTAGCTTCTACTTTCATGCAACATACAGATCAGGAAGTTTGCTGGTGATTGATTATAACCGTCTGAAACAGAACCCTAACTTGGTATGCACTGTGAACCCTTTCTGCCCTGTGGTGCAGCTACGGAACCCCATCAGAGTGGTGTTTTCAACCGCATCAAAGGACATGCACAGGATGACAAAGGAAACCCATGACACTGCAGATGTAGATCTCATAGGAAAAAAAAAATGTGACACAGCAGTGAGCGTGTTTCTTAAGGAACCAGATGACAGGTCGACCGTGATAACTTTGAAGTAGTCATCAGCACATGAGATATTTCCGACCTATGGAAAGAACCCGAATGCGGCACGAACGTATCTGTGATCGCTTCGGGCAGCTCCGGAGCCTGCCCACAGCTCTGCAGTTTGTTGCCCGCGTTTATAATGGAAGGAAATGCTCAGTTTCAGTTTGAGATGATGAAAATACAAAGAGGACATTTTTTTCCCCATCCAATTTCACGGACCCTCTGAATTTGCTCTGTGGACCTCACAGGTGCAGACCTTTGGGAGAATCGCGGCAGAGGAACCCACGGGAGCAGGAGGGACCTCGCAGGAGGCGCCGGGGGCTCCCCAGCTTCACGAGTCTGCACGGCGGATGGGGGGCTTGCGCCCAGACCCCAAGGGGCGCCGCCTCACCCCTCCCGCCTCTGCTGAAGCCGCCCAGGACGAAGACCCACGTGACCTTCCCTGGTGATGTGGTTTCTCCTCCCTGGATGGCTCCTGGTCCTGGTAGGGGGGCTTATGGAAGGCTTAGGACAAATCCAGGGGAATAATCTGCCGGGAGACCGGGTGGCTGGGGGCTTGGTGTCAGCACCTGGCAGCAGCAGGAAGAACCCTTGGTGCACCTGCCAGGTCAGCTTGGTGCACCTGTCAGGTCAGCCTCCGGACAATGTCACGTGGGGGAGGGTAGGGAGAGCGCAGGCCAGGGACACCCACACGAGGCCGGTGGCACTCCGAGACTAAGGTACCTCCTTCGTGGGGCGCGCTTCATCCCCTCAAGGCTGCCGACTGAATCCAGGATTTCTCCTAGGAGCCAATGGGGCGAGGCATCAATATTCGGCCGAATGCTCTTTGGCGAGCACCGGGCAGTGAGGTGTCACGGACACGGCTCTGCGGACCGCTGATTCTGCGCGGTGATGAGCGCCTCCCTGCAAAGATGTACCTTTTAATCGTGGTACATCTACTATTGACATAACAGGTGGGAGCTGGGAGTCCTGGATTCCTGTCTGGATGTGGGACTTGGGCAAGCCCTTTTTGCTCTTTGGGCCTCGGTTTCCTCGTCTAACAGGAAAAGCTGTGTGTGATGAGCAGCCAGGCCCTCCCAGCTCTTACCTGCTCCAGGTGGAGGGGTGCTCTGGGGCCAGACTCTGCACCCCTGCCCCTGCCAGCTGCTACATTCTTCTCCCACGCTTCCCTACCTTCAAGAAAGCCACCCAGGCACATTTTTCACACACGGAAAGCAGCAGGCACTGTGGGCAGCCTGGATTCTCATCGGAGGCAGCCCCGGCCTCTCTGGCAAGCTCTAATCAAGTCCAGAGCTCAGGGCTCCGCCCAAGCTGAGTCTTCCATACAGATGCTGACGCTGGCTGACCGTGGGTCCGGCAGGGTGCCTCCGCGGACTTGACGTGACTGTCTCCAAGGGGTCAGTCGGATGAGGGAACCTTGTTTTCTCCCCATGACAAGCAGAGGCCAGAGTGGAACCTCAGTGGCACGGGAAGCAGGCAGCCCCTAACGGTGGGCACAGTTTAGGAAGGTGTGACCACACTGCTTTGCTGACCACCGGCAGCCACTTCTGGCCAAGGACATGACCCAGCTTTTCTGACAGAGACATGGCCCAACAGCTAATGGCCTGGCCGAGGCCCTGCCATAAATCCCTGGGCATTTACCCAGCCAGGCACATTCTCGCTGATGCCAGGAAGTTCAGGCCAGGCAGGATTTAGAAAAACCTCACTGAGATGCCCTGAGTTAAAGGAGCCAGAGAGAGTCCGAACAGGTTTGGTGTACACAGCCACAGCAAGCAGCCGGAAGGGCTTGATTTACCCCTCAAGGCCACACCAGGTGCCCACAGCCGTCCCCGAGGTGGGCAGGAGAGAGGGGCTGGTGGCCCCATTTTCCAAATGAAGAAATACACTCAGAGAGGTTAACTGCTTGTCCTGCGTTGCTCAGCTAGAAGGTGGCTGAGCAGAGACCCGAGCTTAGGTCGTCAGCCTCCCGAGCCCCTGTTCTCCCACAGAGAAACACAGGGCGACCTCTGTTTCCAAGCCCCTCTGTCCCTGTGGATCGTGTCCTTACCTTGTATGCACACACGTGGCCGTGGACTTCTGGGTCTCTTCCGGGGAGCCCCACCTTCTCCAAAGCCACCTCCAGGGAGAAGCTGCAGCCCAGGTAGAAGGTCGCCATGTCCTTGAGCTGCTCCGAGAACTCCTCCAGCGGGGTCAGGCCACCCGTGCAGGCACCGAACTCGTACTTGTGGGACTGGTGGAGGGGTCCCATCCTGGGGACACAAGGGGAGGGTCACAGAGCCCCAGACTCAACACGAGTCTGCATTTAAAAAAATCTCTTGTGGGGAAGAGAAGATGGCGCCTGGGGCTGAAATTTCAGGCACTGGCGCTGAGGTAGGGAATGCAGCTCTCAGCAGGGGGCCTGGCTGGGTCCTTCCAATCTTGCTAGATTAGAAACTATTAAATCAGAATGTATATAATGTAGCCCCCACCTGTTATAGTTTCTGCAACCTGAGACCAGCCAAAGCAGCCAGAAAAAAAACCAATGGTGTCCTCTCTGCTATCATGGCAGGGCCCGTAGACCAAAAAAAAAAAAAACAATCAATCAATCAAACAAACAAACAGGACACCTCAGGACACCTCTCAGTGCTGGCTGTGGTAAGGCCTTCCTCTTTCCTTAGAGAAACCCTTCTGCAGGACTTGAAGACTCTGGTTACCAGCCTGTTCTTCATTCATTCCAAAGCCATTTTGTTTGGGTCAGGTGATGGGGCTACAGTGCTGGAGAGGACCCCGGCCCAGCCTGTGTTAACAGGTCTGGGCAGAGCATGACACAGGGAAGGGAGAAGCCCATTCCTTCCTACAGCGAGGAGGTGCTACAGCTGGGTCCTGGAGTCGACCAGGAGTCTACCAGTTGGACCAGGAGAGAGCACATCGTAGGCAGGCGGGTGGTATGTGAACAGTGGGGCAGCGCCAAGCACTGTGGCTCACTGGCTCTCTGGCCCTGAGGTCCCCCAGTTGGCAGCGTGGGAGGTGCTAGGGAAGAATGTGAAGGAGTCGGCCTCAGCCCCCTGAAAGGCCCTCCCACCCTTGGGGTCCACAAAACAATCACGGCTGAGTGTTCCTGGAAAGCCTTCTCTCTGGGGAGACGGCCGGGATGATCGAAGTGTGGGACTGGGGACACCCCTGAGCCGGGGCCAGGTCACTACAGGGCTAGACATCGGGCTAAGGCATAAGCCCACGGGAGGGCACTGAAGACTTTTAAATGGGAGAGTCCCACGATCAGGGGGAGCGTTAGGACAAGTCACTCTGGTGGGAGAGTAGCAGGTGGGGGTGGTGTTGGGGGGAGAGGAGGGCGGGGACAAGGCGACCAGTTATGTCCTAAGAGTTCAGGCACGAGGGAATGGGGGCCTGAGCTAGGACAATGGCGGGGATGTGGGCTCACTGACGCATTTATTGGATACGTTCTATTTTAAAAGTCTGGGAGCACGGACACCACAATATCAATAATGCCTGTCTCTGGGTGTTGGCAATGCAAATGTTGTTATTTTCTTCTTCATCCTGTGCAGACAGGTTTCTGGCTTGGGTGATGACATGGGCGGATGGCGGTCCCAGTGGGATCTTCTTAGTGATCCCAAAGATTTTGCCCAAAGCAGGTGCACGAGCAGGGCCAGAGGACAGAGGCAGGAGTGGGGGAGGGGGCAGCTGTCCTGAGTGAGGCTCCGTGCCAGGCACTTTTGGGGGCCTGAGGGTGAACAAAGAGGTCTCTGGTGACGGAGACACCTGACCGCAGCATCTGGTCACTCCCAACTGAACCTGAACCTTGGTACCCACATGTTTTACCTGGTGTCTGGGAGCACAGCCAAGGTGGGCCATGTCCACCTGCCTGGCTTGCTTCGGCCCAGCACGGGCAGAGGGCCACAGCTGGCCTGGCAGAACTTCTCAAAGGCCGGGGCGAGGGACCGGTGCAGGATCACCACGCTGGCTAGTCGGCGCCCTGGGTCTGGTGAGAGCGGCCACATGCGCACCGTCAGTTGCTTCTTGGTAGAAACGTCTTTATTTAACTTTTTACTGCAGCGTAAGATGCACAAATGCCCGAAATGCACATAAGTGCACTGCATGGTGAATTTTCAAGAAATGACCGTTCCCACATCTCCTGCACACAGGCCGAGAAACAACATTATCGGCGTGCCAGAAACCCCTCCCGTGCCTTCCCGTCCTCAAGTCGCCCCCCACCCCGATTAGCCCCTACCCTGACTTCCCACACCGCGGTTGCTTTTGCCTGTTCTTCATATGATGGAATCATACAGCGTGGGCCGTCCGAGTCTGACGTCTCTCACTCAGCAGTGTACCTGGGAGAACCATCCACGCGGCCGCATTTAACGGGAGCTGGTTCACTCCCGTCGCTGTGTGGGGTGTGCATGACCGCAGGGTATTTACCCAACTCTATTGCAGGCGGGCATCTGAATGGCGTCCAGTGTGGGGTTATGACAAACGGTGCTGCCTCGAGCATTTTAGTACGTGCCTTTGGGGCACATGTGGGTACGCCTGTGTTTGGCGCACACCTAGCAATGGTCGTGTCAGCTTACGTGCCCACCAGCGGTGCGTGAGCTCTCGCTGGCTCCTCATCCTCTCCCACACTCGGTACCACCGGTGTGTCTCATTCTAGCCCGGGCAGGTGTGTGGTGGCATCGCACTGTGGTTTTAATTTGTATCTCTCTGATGACTGACGTCAGCGAGTGTCTTTTCATACGTTTCCTTGGCCATTTTGGAAAGGGATTTTTCATGCCTTTTTTTTCTGGGCAGATTCTCCACCAAATAGGCTCACAGAGTCCTCGATTCTCCCCCTGAAGAGACAGTCTTCGTGGAGCTGGAGAGGAAGACCCCTGACGTTCACACCATGACCCACTCCAGGGGCAACCAACCTTTCTCTGGAATGGGAAGCTTTGGAGGCACATGAACCTGACTTTGACCCCTGATTCTGCCTCTCTGGCTGGCAGTGTGACCTTGGGCTCAGTTTTCCCATGCAAAAGATCGTGGTAGTCTATCCACCTCAGAGAACTCGGGAAATTCATTCCTGTAAGTTACCTAGCACACAGGTGTTCAGGAAGTAGGGGCTGGACCTACATTCATTCAATGGAATCTGGTACAGACATCTAAAATTATGGTACAGGAGAACTATTTAATGATGTTAAATGATGTTTGAGATGTTTTAATAAAGGAACAATCCTAGGGAACAGAACAGTAAGTTCGGCATATTCCCCTTTATATAAAATAGGTGAGAGAGAGAAAGAACTAGAAGAAAACACATCTACATGTAATTATAGTGATCCCCAGGTGACAACACTGTGGGTGATTTTAATTGTCGTCTTTGTGTTTTTCTCAATATTGTAGAATGCATGCAATAAATAGAAGTCATTCTGTAACTGGAGGAAACAATAAAACAAGAAAAGTTATGTCCTCCATCACGACAACAAAAAGGATTATTTCCTTTAAAAAGACCATCCCAAAGAAAAACATAACCAGGCTCTTTTTGGGGAAATAACCCTGGGGACAATTTTCCTAAATGCCAGATTTGCTCTGTCAACATGGACAACTCCTTTCTGTAATAATATCGTCAGCTCACGTTCTCCGAGTGCTGAGTGCGTGCAGGCTCTCTGTGCTAAGCAGTTTTATGTGTAATCATCTGTATTTCACAACTGAGAAGAACACCACTTGGAGCGATGACGTGACTTGCCCAGGGGTTGCACAGCTGGTGGGTGGCGCAGAGCCGGGATTCAAACCTGAGATGGATGGGTCACGAGTCCCTCTCACGGGCACCGGGCCTCGCTAGGAGGGGGTCCAGCATCACCTCTCGTACCTTCCTTCTCAGAGGTGGTGGGGTGAGGCAGAGGCCACACCGCCTGCAGGGGACAGTCTAGGACATGCTCCTGGTCTAACTGCCTGGAACTCATTATCTCAACCCCTCAGGGCTGCAAACAGACTTCCAAAATGAGGACACACTGGAGGCTGCCAGCTGCTGAAAGCCCAAGGAAGCTGACCGCACCTCTCAAGCAAGCCCAGAGTGCCTCCGAAAATCATCTGGAGTGAGATGGAAGGGAGTTTGGCCAGCTCGGCGGCCTCGATTCCCTAGCCACCCTCTTCTTACCTCCAACGCCCATTATGAGAGCAAATTGGATTTTTAAGACTGTCAATCAGGGAGGGGTTATACACACAAAGCTGCTTCGTTTCCTTTTTAATTAAATGAACTTCAGAGGTGTTGTGTTTGGTTTTGTTCATTCCCACTTCTGGTCGTAGAAAGTCCCCATTAGTAATAAGACACAGACTAGAGGGCTGTGTGGTGGTTTTGTTTGTTTGTTTGTTTATTTTTGTTTTGTTTTGTTTTCTTTTTTTGGAAGGGGTGGTGGATGCACAAGGGGAAGGCTCTTTAATATCTCATGCGATTCGAGTGTCCCCTGAATCTCCTGGACTCTATCTATGTTCACGACACTTTCTCTTTGTGCAGAGAAATGAAGTGAGTCCTCTGGGTCTTTTTACCTAAAAAGCTTTTCTTTTCTTTCCTTCTTTCCTTCTTTCCTTCTTTCCTTCTTTCCTTCCTTCCTTCCTTCCTTCCTTCTTTCTTTCTTTCTTCTTTCTTTCTTTCTATCTTTCTTTCTTTCTTTCTTTTCTTTCTCTTTCCCTTCCTTCCTTCCTTCCTTCCTTCCTTCCTTCCTTCCTTCCTTCCTTCTTTCCTTCCTTCCTTCCTTTCTTCCCGCCCCCCTCTCTCTTAACTGAATGACAAGAGGTGGGGGGAAATCCTTTACAGCTCCTAATCTGAATGAAAGCCCCAGAAGCTACAGTGCCATGCTGGAGTGTTTAGCCGTACTACAGAACAAGCTGCTTTTTCAACAGGAGCTGACTGGGATTGAGCACCTGACCTACCTTCAGCACGTCACTCCTCCTGTCATTCCTCCCGACAGTCCAGTCCATAGAGAAGATTCTGCTATTTTACACATGAGGCTTAGAGGGGTCACACAGTTTAAGGAGCCTAGCTGGGACTTGCACCCAGTCTGCTTCTTGGCTCCCTGAGGTCTCAGCATCAGGAGTCAAGCTGGTGTTTGCTGGTAGATCATGTAGGTGATGGGAGGTAGTACACATTACCCTGTGACTCTGGGTAAAGCACACTTCCCAGTATTCACACCCCTGAATAGCCCCTTCCCCATCACCTTTGGCCTGGGCCACATGACTTGCGTTGGCCAATGGGACACTTGGCGGCATGATGCAAGCAGAGGCTTGATATGTGCTTGTGCGTTGGGGCTTGTCCTCTTAGGGTGCTCTCTCTTGGAGTCCTGGTAGTCCCAACCGACCCACTGAAGACTCAGGACACGTGAGGAAGAAGCTGTCGTGGATGTCTCGGCCCAGTGGACACCACGTGGAGAAAAACCACCCAGCTAAGCCCAGATTCATTGCAGCATTATGGGAATTACTGTTAAATCCACTAAGCCTGGGGCGCATTGCCATGCAACAACAGATAACTCTGTTGGCCCAAAAATGGCAACAGGGGCCAGACTTGTCCCGAACGACAACTGTCCTGCCCCAGTGCTTCAAATCATGCCGCTGATGGTCCCTTTGGCATTTCCACCGTAACCTGAAAAATCTTTCATATCACCAAATTTTGCTGGCACTCGGGTCAGCGACAACGTTGATATCTGTTTCAGCGACAACGTTGATATCTGTTTCCTCTTATAGGACCTTTTAGAACCTTGGGTGTCACTCCCGGGAGACAGCGGGGAGATGGGACCACCCAGAGAAGATAGATCAGACCAAGGTAGGAAGACCCGGTCTGAATCAAAACCAGACTATAGTGCAGCGTAACCTGGGGACACCTCTCCAGGAGGAGAAGGGCTTTCGTCACCTGCGGCCATTGGCAGTTCTCCCTACAGAGCTGCGGCAGCCGAGCAGAGCTGGGTGGTGCCAGACCCACCTGTGTGATAGGTTTTCACACCTGAGTCTGGCCCAAGTGCCAGTTCCTTCTGGGAAGCTAGTGACCAGCGCTAATGTCATTCTGCCCTCACTTTGCATCTCCCACGCAGAAGCTGGATGCCTTAGGGAGTCTCCTGGGCCCTACACCACTGTTATTTCCAGGGAATTTTTTTTTTCTTTTTAAAAACATGCAGCACTACTCACCCCTAGCCATGTCGGACATGTTTCTGATGTGTGGCTTCTTTTGTAGAATCAAACTCCTCATAGCAGAGAGAGGGCAGGACTTCAGGTGGAGTGTGAAGGTCATCATACCAGCCTTTAATGAGACACAGAGAGTCTGGACGAGGGGACAAAGGGGAAGGAATGAGAAAGCACAGCTCCTGGAAGATGGCAGACTCAGCATCAGCTGCCACTCCCCGTCAAGTCCCAGGCTGCTCCTGGCCCTGCCCTGGGGTGGCTGTTGGTTGGAGCAAGCTCTCCCCCCACCTCCAGCCCCTTTGCATCTTAGTCTCTAATGAGACATTCCTAACACTTCAAGACCTTCGCTTAAGCCCTTCCCCTGACCTGGAATGTCCAGTTCCACCCCCAGAAGGTCTTTCCATCCCTCAGAACTGGTTCCAAATCTCCCACCTCTAGGAAGCAGCCAACAGGCAAACACACAGGCTGATGCTGGGACATTTGAACCCCCAGAGCATTCTTTGAGCCACTAACTTTGGCCTAGACTACAGTTGACCTGATGCTCTACTTGCCTCTGAACCCCCTTTCTCGCTCTTGGGGAGACTCTGAGTGCCCAAAGGGCAGGGCCACATCTTAGGCCTCTTCCACAGGCTCCAGAGCACCTACCAGTGTAAGCGCACCACACACACCAAAAATACTTAGGATCGAATGAACCGATGAATGAATGCCATGCACGATCACACATGAAACAGCAGACTGAATTTTCTGTCCGTGTGTGACTTCCGTTATTTAGATTTAGGTCCCTAGAAGGCTGAAATCACATGTTTTACTCTTTATATCCCCTCTCTGCCACTCCTCCAGGCACAGTGCCTTACACGGATTTCGGGTGACTGAATCACTATTGTAGATTTTACAATATAGAGATGGTCTCAGGGCTTTAAGAAATTACATTTAGAAAAGAATGCCATAAGTTGACTTCTTATATCTAGAAAGAGGTTTCAGTATGTTAGCAAAATCTAGGTTGCATTGTGTCGGCCTCCAAGACACAACCCATGTCGTCATCTAACTATACCCAGCGCCTAGCACAGCGCCTGGCACAAAAGTGGGAGTTAACTGCTTGTTGAATGACGGACTGACTGTAGAATGGATGAAAGCACAATTCAGAGGCAGTGTACATAATGAACGCTCTGGATGAACTTAATTTTTCCACAACTCTTTCTTTCTAAAGCGAAGAACCTGATGGGATTCTAAACCACCAACGTACGTTTTTGATTCTAATATCAGGGATGGAAAACTGTGTAAACCCTATGGCTATGTTAATGAAGAATTTGAGATTGCATAAAATCTCTTAACAAATATTTTTACATATTGCCCTGAAAGGCGTGGGCATGTATTTAAAACCGACAGTGAGTGCTTTACTAGCTGCAGGAACACAGTGCTGCGGGGACACAGAAGAGAGAACAGTTGGTCCTACTTGGCTCGGGCAGGGGGTGCTGGGAGGGTCGGGTGAGGTTGAAGAAGATGCTAAGGCTTAAAGCAGCTGCCTTGGCAGGTTAAGCCCGTGCTTGCCTGCTGGACCGAGTGAGCCCATCCGGGCCTGGCAGACCTGGCCTCTTGGCCAAGCAGCCGAGGCACCGGCTAAGGTCCTGGATGTCTGTGGTTCCCCGTGGTCACTGCAGAGGGCTTAACACCTCAGCCAGGCACTCAGTGAAGGTCAAAGACAGAACCATTCCATAACCGTGTGGGCACAGTGGCCAGACTGCTCTGATGATTGTCCTTACCTCGTATCTGGAGGAAAGAATGAAATTTACCCCAAACCCAATGAAATGAGACCCGGCAGGTATCTGTCAGCCCTCAGCCCTCATTATTAGTCAATAGGGTAGTAGGTGCAAGCTGGGTGTTGTTTTGCAAATGAATTGTAACAAGAAGACCAAACTCCGAGGATGATTGCCTTTCTTTTCTTTTCTTTATTTATTGTTTTAATATAAATTCAAGTGGATCTAGATCCTTTCTGGAATAATGTTACTTTCCTGGCCTGGTGATAAATGACTGTAGCTAGAAATCCTGCCCTGTGAAATGCATGCTGGGAGAGTGGCAGGCACCTGAATGTCATCCACATATATGCTGAGCAATAAGGCTGAGGACCCCCGCCTCGAAGAGTTATCCCCTTGTAGGCAAAGGTCAAACAGAGCATGAAGTACATGCTCACTGGCTCCTGCCAAAGAAATGCCCTCAATACACCAACCAGAGCCTTCCCAGTCACACACCAAATGATAGCAACTCCCACCATATGCGGGAGCCCACTGTGTGCCAGGTACTGTGCTAGGTCCTCTACCCATACTGCGTTACAACTGCTGGTTTCTTACCACCACCCCACAAAGAAGGCATTGTTAATCCCATTCTAGATGAGGAAGCTGGGGCTCAAGGAGGTCATAGAAGTTGCCTGAAGTCCCATATCTAGTATGTGGTAGAGCTCAAATCCAAAAGCAAGTCTACGTTCATGCCAGCTTGATCAGTATCTACTTATATATGTCTGTGTATCAATTGATCCATTGATCCATCGATCCTTGCATCCATCTATGCATCCACGCATCCATCCATGCATCCATCCATCCACCCAACCATCCATCCATCCATCCATCCATCCATCCATCCATCCACCCACCACCCACCCACCCTCACGTCCATCCTGTGGTGTTAACAGGAATGATATTCTCAGTAGGAATAGCAATGAACTGCCCCCTCCCCTCCAAGATGACTCTTGGGCCAGAGTCTCTTGAGCTCGTCATATGTTTCTTTGGGGACCGAACCCTGAACTCCTCAGGCTTTCCAGCAGAGTCTGCAGTGAACTTGCTGCTGAGTGACTCTTAGTGTCCCAGGTGTCTCATTGCCCAGCAAGATCTTCCTTTAGAAGTGAGATAAGATGGGATCTCATCAGTGAGCCTTGGCTAGACTTCAAAGAGCCACCTTTCTATGGCAAGTTCTTTTCCCTCTAGAGAATAAGAAACTATTGTTCTGTAGCATGGAATACACCAGAGAGGGGGTCCATGGATAATCAATCCTTTGCAGGATCTGACATACCCTAAACCCCAGTATAAAAAGATCGCCTCTATGTCTGCCACAGATGACTGAAATTCCACCATTAGAAAGTCATTTCTCTGCTTTACCCAAGCAATCCAATTCTCAGAATATATCCTCCAGATGTGCTCAAACAGTGGGCTGAGTGATGCCTGCATGTGGCAGCACTGTTTGCATTAGAAACCATTTAGAAGCAACCTAACAAAGGCTGACTAAATACCGGTCTGAATAGAGGAGTAGTTGAACTATGGTACATCTATACCACACTAGGAGACACTATGTAATTGTATAAAAAAAGGAAGCAATTCTCTAAACAACTAATATGAAATAATGTCTCAAAGCTGGAAAATACACAAGGCAAGGAGAATAATTTTGAATTGAAGAACACCCCCACGATCCACTCAGATCCATGTAGACCATCTCTGAAAGGATGGACAAGAGCTTGGCAGCAGAGGTGCCTGCAGAGGGGGAAACTGGGTGGATGCTGGCCTGAGCAGGAGCACTGGCTGCCACACCATGTTTTATGTGAATGGAGCCCCCTGGAGTTGTGTCATGGGTTGGCCCAGATGGAAGAGGGACTTCCTGTTGTTTTCTCCTTCTCTAGCTTTGAATAGTACAACACGTAAGTATTACCTAGATTTAAAAAGTGGAATTTAATTAAAAATACATAAGAAAGGTAGAGTCAGGTCCAATTTAAAGAAATGAAACATTACGATAAAATGTCATCCCTTATAGTTCTGAGGATCTGGGTTGCTCTCAAGTTTTTTTCATTCATTCAGAAAATACTTATCTAGTCCCAACCATGTGGGGGCCTCTGAGTACAGAGAAGTCAGTAAAATAGAATCTGTCCCCCAGTTCAAATGGCCTGTACGCCCGGGAGTGTGAATACCATGGTGATGATAATGCAGCTCTCGCTCACTGAGTGCCTGCCAGCTGCCCTTAACACAGGTGGTGGCTAGCCCTCCTGACAACCAGTGAGCTGGGCCACTTGCACCACCAGTTTGCAGAGATGAAAGCTGAGCGAGAGAGTTGAGCAACACACACTCGGCTGAGTGGCTAGGAGTTCAGGGCCTGCATTCAAACTCACAGACCCCAGAGCCATAGCCTTGAAGGGCCTGCGGGGAGCAGGGAAGTGGGCAGATGCCTTTTATTTATTATTCCTATTGTCTACCCAATACACATCCAGCCCTGTGCAGAACCTGGGCAAACGGAGAGAGCAAAGTGGACCTGATTTCTAGTATCTGAAAATTCTCCAGTGGAGGGGAGCCCAGGGTAAACAAGAAAATAAAAAGATGGTTCTCAAGGAAGCTGAAGGGGGTAGTGAAAGGGTATCAAAGGCTCATCATTGTCACGAAAATGTTAGATGTAAAAATGGTCCTTAGACATTAAAAATCCTCTGCAAAATATTGCTTTGATGTGACCAAAATCAAACCTTAGCTTTTTTTTTTTTTGCTATTTCAAAACCTGAGGATCAGTGTTGCTTTGAGCTATACTCTAAGGGCACTAAATTACCCTTCTTCTAACACATCCCCTCTTCTTTCAGACTCTAAACTCCTCCGGGCAGCATTCTAGGTCCCCGTGTCTCTCCTTCCCTGTCCCCACCCTCCACACACAGTAGCCATCTCGCTTCTCACTTCTCTCACACAGATTCTCCACTTGGACCCAACTCATCTACTCAGTGGCCTCCCCACCATGAACAACTCCCACCCCACCCCCACTTCTGCCTCTTGGACACTCCGTGTCTGCCATTCTCATGCTCTCTCCCCTCACACGCATGCAGACACCCTCTCCCAGCTTCCCTTCCATACATGCCTCGGGCCTCCTGGTCTCTGCCCTGAAGCCTCTCCCTCCCTGGCCATCCAGGCAGCTAGGCTCTCTGGGTCCTGCAGGAGGAGCCTGCCCCTTCCCCATACATACCCCTCAAGGTTCCAGGCCTTCTCTCCCTCTGCTTTCTGATGCCAAAACAGTCTGTGAAGCCATCACAGCTCTGTGGGCCAAACAAGCATGGGGACCACCTCATGCATACACAGGACGTGACCTTGAGGGGTACAAAAAAAAAAAAAAAACAGAAGACACAGTCCATTTCCTGGATGCTCACGGGCAAGAGCCCAGAAGATCGCATTATGCACGGCATTACAAAAGCCCATGTCTGGTTTCTGTGGATGTTCCCTGGACCAGTTCCCTGGAGTCCTACACTTGATAATGGAAGAACAGAACAAGTAGGTGTACAGACCTTGTCTCCACTCATTAATTTTTGTGGTGGGAGTTGCTCAGCGTTTGCCAAGACAGTTGCTGGTGGCAGCCTAAATACAACTGCAAATTTTGCAAAACAGAGGTTGCTGTAAGGAAGAAGGCATCCTAACTTTATACATGCTTCACCATTTTTTTTCATTACAATAACAGAGACAAACGATTGGGGAAAACGCTGCAAGTATGGCGTATTTATCAGCATTATTAAGTAGTACTGTTTATTTAATAGGGAAGAGAGTCGTGCTCCCCATATGCCAAGGATTGTTAACAAAAGAAATATTTTTTTTGCTCCAATGCTGCTCATCTCCTTCCTCTTCCTAAACATTCGGCCCTAAAGTCATGAAGTGGAGCAGAGTGAGGTGGGATTCACAGTGGGGGAGGAAGGGCCAGAAGCCATGATGCCCAAAGCAGGAGTTCAGAGCCCAAGTGACGAGGAGGACATCTCCAGGGAGGGCGGTTTGGCCGGTGGTGTCACAGCCTGATCAGAGGGAGGAGGGAATGACAGCTTGGCCTGAAGTATTGGAGAGCAGGCAGTGTGTGTGCTGTGTGCGTGTGTGAGTGTGTGTGTGTGTGTGTGTGTGTGTGTGAGTGTGTGTGCCTGTGTGAGTGTGAATTTATATTCCTTAGATCTGCCTGGGAGCAGCAACATTTCAGTATAGGAATGGGCACATCTCGTGCCCAGATCTTGGATTCCAAATATCACCTTCCGTTATGATGAATCGAGACTCCTTGAAGAAATGGTTGACGCCACAAACAGGGCAAGAAAGTCAGAGGAAGCGCCTGGAACATCTCGCCATGCCGGAAAGTGAGAATGTGCTCAGAGGACGATGGGGCCAGGTAAAAGGACATGGATCGAAGGGACTCTCACTGGTCCGACTGGGGACGATGTGAGCTTCAAAATAAATCATGATGGGAATAGAGTATAAGTCACTAACTAATGTAGGAATCCACAAGTCCATGTGGATATTAACAAGAATTAAATTTAACAAGGAATGAGATATTTACATAGTTTCAAAGACCTCCCCATAAAAAGCCCATTGAGTACAAAGAGGAAAAGACTAACTTTATCTTAGAGAAATCTGGTAGACACCACCTTAATCACGTGATCAAAATGGCCATCTTTAGTACAGAAACAAATCCAAGCCCCTAGGTAGGGGAAAAGGAGAAGAATGCAATGTCACGGCTGTGATGTTCCCGCCAAACAGGCATAACCTGGATCTGATAATGAGGAAACATTCGACAAACCTTAACTGAGGGACATTCTACCACATCTGTGACCTTCAAAAGTGTCAAGGTCATGAAAGTCAGAGAAAGGCTGAGGAGCTGTTTTTCCAGACTGAAGGAGCCTGAAGAGGCACGAGAGTGATTCCGAACTAGACGCTTTTGAGATAAAAGACATTATTGCTATAATTGGTGAAGCCTGAATGCAGTCTGAGGATTCAATGGTAGTAATAAAACTATGCTAGTTGCTTGGTTTCGATGGTTGTGCTGTGGTTAGGAAAGCATCTCTGTATGTAGGAAAAACACAGGAAAGAACAGGAAGGTG
The DNA here is from genome assembly GCA_004027375.1 of Macroglossus sobrinus. Taxonomy (NCBI): domain Eukaryota; kingdom Metazoa; phylum Chordata; class Mammalia; order Chiroptera; family Pteropodidae; genus Macroglossus; species Macroglossus sobrinus. The sequence continues at coordinate 28,685 of PVKZ01001978.1, forward strand.
AAGCATGAGGGCCACTTATTCTCAGAATGTTCAAGAAAAACGAGGATTTTTTGGTATCGCCCTTGCAATTTTTTTGTCGCTTTCTGATGGTTTCAAAATTTAAAAATGATAAGAAATAAACTACAAAAAAAATTAAATGTGGTTAAACAAAATGTGGCATAGACATACAATGGACTGTTACTTAGCCTTTAGAAGGAGTGAAATTCTGACACATATTAACGACACGGAGGAACCTTGAAGAAATCATGCTAAGTGCAAGAAGCCAGTCATAAAAGCACAAATGCTGTATGATTCCACTTATATGAGATCCCTGGAACAGTCAAATTCATAGAGGCAAGAAGTAGAATAGAGGTTGACAAGGGCTAGGGACCAGGGTGGAGAATGGGGAGTGAGTGTTTCATGGAGAAAGATTTTAAGTTAGAGATGATGAAAACCTTCTGGAGACGGAAGATGGGGATGGCTACAAAACAATGTGGGTATCTCATTGCCACTGAACTGTACAATAATAACTGCTTAGGATGGTAAATTTTAGATCATATATATTTTACCACAATAAAAGAAAAAAATTTAAATTAAAAAAATTGAACTGTGATTGTATATGCATACGAAATGTTTAGTTTCAAAATGTTGGTGTGAAAAGTGACATTCGGGTTGTCATGCATCTTGAATTAAACGTCAGGTGTTTTCTCACTCAGGGGTCCCGTCCAAGGCCTTGGAAAGGGGCTCGTCTTAAGAAAGAAAGGCATGTGCGTGCGTGCCTCACGTGGCCAAACATTATGCCCCTGTGAAACGTGGGAAAAACTTTCCGCCAAACGTGGCTGCGAATGCGCATTCTTAGAAAGTTATAGACTATCTGAGATCCTCCTTCTTCAAAGCAAATCTGCGTTCAGTTACTGAGTCAAACAAAGCACTCCAACCAGGTGGCACCACTCCAAGGCATCACATGCGATGGGAGAGAAAGGCGAGCCCTTCTGTCTCAGTTTGCTGGGCCTGTAAACCTAGAGCACGCACATTTGCTTCTTTGATTCCGAGGTTCTGCAATGCCTTGCCAGACCAAATCCCTGTAACCCTGAAACATGACACGTGGATCCAGAGAGAGGACAAGGGACGATGCTTAACGGTACATGCCGAGTCCCATGGGTTCCACGGGCGAGTCCTAAGGATAAACCAGGCAGCTGCTGGTTGTCTAGTTCCACTGCACAGCTCGGCCAATGGCATGACCTACAAGCCTACTTCAAGGTCACTGTGAGCAGCACTCCCTCCCTGGCAGGAGGAGCTGGAGGCTCCATGCACTTTCACCTCCGGGAAAAGCTTGCTTAGGGGTACTGACCTGACACGCTGCCTGTGTATACAGAAGATAGTGACCTAACAGCATCTCGACTTTGGGCCTTGGTCTCTTTATGTCAAATGCCAGACGTGCCAGGAGAGGCGTTTCTCCAATGCCCTCCAGTTCTATGATTTTCATAACCTGTTAACAGATTATGTTTTCATAATCTGTTAAATTATTTAGGCAATAATTTACGAGTGGATGGTGGTATTATTAAAGTTTTGAAAAATTCCTTTGGTAGAGGTATGTGTGTGTATTTCTTTAATGGAGAGTAAAAGTAACTCTCAGTTGGTCAGGTCTTAGAATTATTGGTCTCAGAAGCCTACGTTAGTCCAGAAAATTACTCACTCTGAAGAAGCAAGCCACCCGATAGCATAAATGTATAGAACAAACATATGTAATACAGCCCCATTACAAAAGCAGATATTATGGGACAAGTATAATAATATATGTCCTTTAAACTTAATCTCTTATGCCAGGTCTAATATAAGACAGGGTTAAAGGGCAGATATGAATATATGGGCTACATTTCAGAAGGCATATAATTGGTCAAAACCCACATAAAAAGGAATGAACTAAGCTCCAGCAGGTCCATTTACATCCACCTATCAGCAGCTTTGCAGAGATGGTTATGCAAATGAAACAGCAGTTGTTTCAAAGGGTCTTTCAGCCCATTAAAGCCATTCAGAAGGCCAGGCTGCACTGCCTGAGGTTTCACACGCTGAAAACCACGATCTCAGATACGATTATGTTATTTCCTGCTGTACTTTCTCATCGAGATCCTCTGAGATTTTCTTTTATGGGTGTTCCTGACACTCAATGTTCAGGACTCAGTCGCCCGATCCACAAGCTCTTTATGACCCATCACCTAAAGCCAACGACAGTTCCACATCCAGGCAGAATGGGGACAGCGTGCTCCCAACAAGGGGGACAGGACCTTCGGCAGAGTTAGCTTAGAGGCCACTGTGGCCTGAGGTGGCCGCTGTGCTGGGCAAAGGCAAAGCTCCTTAAGCAAGTTCTCCGGGAGGACTCAGAGAGAAGGCCCTCGTGGGTGCTCGTGGAGGACGGGCATGCCGTTGGGGGCCTCCGACAATCACAGTGAGGAAGTCAGAAGCCTTCAGGGACCATCCTAGAGTGGTGCCTTCTCCCCTGGTCTAGAGGCCGGGGCCTTTTGGGGGGGTCCTGCCACGCACAGCAGCCAGAACACTGCAAAAATCCGGCTCGCCCTGGCACTCAGCGCATTGCCATGGGAACAGCTTGGCAGCCCCACACTGGGTGGTGAGCTTCATCTATTTCTATGGCACCTATCACCATGGCACCTACTCGCTCTGAAAAACACGGGCTAAAAACAGAACCTAAAGAAAAGGGGGCAACCCACTTTCCTGCCATCACCTCTCCCGCAGCTGTTGTTGGACTTCTGACGACTCGCTAGACCTTTTCCTCTCCTGGTTTCCGTGCTTCTGTTGTAGGTGGCCTTAACAAATAAAAGCCTTACAATCGGCATCAGCATCCTCTCAGGGCGATGTGGGCTGAGGCTCCAGGAGGGAGCCCACACAGGAAATGGCTCCTCCCAAGGCTTGTTTAGGGCTCTCTAAAAGGGGTTTGGGGAAAGGGGAAGAAGTGGAGAGTAAGGGAAGGGGACAGTGACATCCATGTGCAGAGATGGCTCGAGAAAAAAACTTGTGTGTTTTACACCAATGGGATCATGAGCCATCCTGGGAGCACATGGGACAGTCCCTTCAGGGAGGGATTCACATGCCAAACAGCTCCACTAAAGGTTTTGCTTCAGTGATAAAGATCACCGCCCCCACCCCCCAGTCTCTGGGGTCCGATGGAACTTGAGTTCAAATCCCGACTCAGTCACTTGGCAGCTGGGTGAGATCAGTGGGTACCATCTCGGAGGGAAAATGTGCTCATCTGTAAAATAAGGACGAGGATACACACCCCACAGGGACAAACCACGCGCTGTGACCTCAGCCTTCACGGCTGTACCTTGGTTCTTTTATCTATAGGACAGGGAGAATAATTGCACCTGCCTCCAAAGAGCTTTGTGAAGGTTCACGACGGAGTGTGTAAAGTGGAGAGCAGAGCCCTCACAGCTGCTGGGGAGGAGGGTGTGAGCTGGAGAAGGCCAGCGATGACGGCCAGGACAAGGGTGCCCAGCAAGGCCTGCTTCTCCTGGGCCTGACTTCCTCCCTCCCTCTACCCCCAGACCCCCACACTCATCAAGTCCTAGGCCACAACAATGTGACAAAGGACAGGCTCGTGCTCACGTCACCGTGCTGGAGGGTCATCAATCAGATCAGGTGCTTGCAGAGACACCAGAGTGGAATTCTCACAAACTGGAAAAAATTGCAACATGGTTGCCTGCCCTGGGCTTTGGAGTGACATGGTTGGCTGCCCTGGGCTTTGGAGTGAAGCAGCCCTGGGGCCTCCAGGCTTCCTTCTGACACTGATGCACCGAGTGACTCTGCACATGTCACTTAACTTCCCTTTCCTCCTCCATCTGTGAAATGGGGTGATGCTTCTTGTCTAGGAGGGAAGTCGGGGCAATAAAGGAGAAAATGCAGGAAAGGCCTCTGGCCCGGAGTCGGCACACGGTGGGTGCTCGGTAACTGTGGGCTCCCGTCTCTATTCACCGCACTGAACATTTCAAGGCAGAGTAAATGTTTATTGACTAGAGAATTAGCATTTATAATAGAAGGAAACAGGCTCGTTTCCTGAATTTGCCGGTGGTGCTGGTAAACGCTACAATGAAACTGGCAGGCTCGGTCCAAGCTCCGGAACCTGGGGCTGGCATGAACCTCTGCGATGCCCCCGCTGCCCTCTCAAATGCCATCCCTCGAATTCCCTCTAGGGAACGTAGTGTTCTGCTTGGCCAGACAAGACAGTGGGCTCACTCTCAGACACGACTTACTCGTTCCTTTTTATTGTGTAAAAACAATGTCCCTGTTGTGAGCATTGTGGCCTCTCCCTGCCAAGGCGCATTCCCCAAGAGCCCCCAATTTTCATTTGGGGATCCCTGTGCTTCCAAGGAACTGGACTCTGCTCCAGGGTTCTGAAAGTGGAACATGTGACCTGAGCTAAGCCAATCACAAAGCTCCGTCCGTCCTCTGCCTGCAGGGACTGGGTCACGTGGCCTGGCTGGTCCAATCAGAATGGCTCTCAGGACTTGCTGCGCGTGGGGGCCAGAAGGTCTGCAGGGGCGGCAGAGGTGAGGCCTGGGGCGCTCCTGCCGTGGGACCAAAGTAAACTGACACATGCAGAGCAGCTGAAAAGCACTGCCAAGAACGGCAGCTGGAGCCCTGACAGCGCCATGAGCACCTGGATGGAAACGCCTGTCAGGCTCGCCCTACTCGTGGATTTCTTAGTTACCTGAGCCCATAACCTCCATTTATGTTCCAACCGATGGGAGCTGGATTCTCTGTAACATGAGGGTAAAAACACCCAGCACACGACTCCCTCCCTCTCTAGCCTCGGAGCCCTCACCACATTCAAAGCTTAATTCCAAAGTCAGCTCCGGAGGACAGCCCCCCTAATTCTGTTTCCTCCTTTCCCTTCCACCATTATGTGCAGTGTATGAAGACTGAGCGCGTAGGCGATCCTAATGACAAAACTTTTTCAGATCGGCAGTGTCTCCGTTTTTCTGACGAGGACCCCGAGGCCCAAGAAGATGTGAAGTCACTTTCTCCAAAGCGACACATTTCGTAGGTGGTAAGATGGAGACTAAAAATGAGGGCCCTTGTATGCACAGACTATTAGTAAGTTTCGATTTCTTTTTCTGAATATTAAGTCCTTTCTATTCCTCAGTGGGATTACACATTTGTTGAGTCCAAGGCTATTTTTCCTTCCTATGTTGACCATCCATTGTGGTTACTTGAGGAGTATTTGTCACTAAATGGCCAGTGGAACCTTCCGCAGCTAGGAACACCCTGGCTCATGGGCCAACAGTGTCTGGAGGTCCGCTGAGTGCTTTAAAAAAGTGCCAGGCACTAAGCTAAGTGCTTGACATAGGCAATCTCATTTTTAAAAACGGTTCATTGTATTTACATTATTTTCGGACCATTATTTTCACCAAGGCCTGTGAGCGGAACCTGTTTGGACCGGAAGTGGAGGGTCTGTTCTGAGGAACAAGCCGAGGGTGTCGGCCCCCCTACAGGGGCACATGGCCCTGAGAAAAGGGCACAGACTCTGGGTGTCACTCCTGGACCTACTTGTTATCTGGGTGGTCGTACACAAGCTACTTGGGTTTTTGTGCCTTTGTTTTTCTCATTTGTCAGATGAAGATATAATCCCAACACCTCTCTGGGTTGTCAGGAGATTAGGTCACATCATTCAGCACGACGCCAAGCATAGTTTTGCGTTTCTTTCACTATATTTCTTCTCTGCTGGGCACTAACCAGTGGCTGGCCCTCGCAGGTGTGTGTCCCCTGGCCTCTGCTCCATGGATAATGGCCAACCCTACCCAGGAGCCAAAGAGATCCAGAAGCTCAAGAAAATATTGGCCTGCAGGTACGGGGAAGTTTCCATCCCATTCCTTGCCAGACATAGATTTGCTGCTGGAAGGGCCAGAGCTGCCCAGCAATGGTTGTGGCCCAGGCTGCTTTGTCTCACTGCGAATTCATTGTGTTTAGATTATCACTAAGCCTTTTCCCTTTTGTCTCTGCCTCACAAGCTGTGAATAATTCCAGATCTGACAGCAAGAGCACCAGGTCTGACTTATTAAGAAAGCAGAGGGGATATGCCGGGCGGCTCTGCACACATTTTTGATGAAGATGTGAAGCTGTGCCTGAGAACAGCTAGGTTTCTTCCCTTAGATTCTGAGTGTTGTCACGTAAGCCACATACGCTTGCCCAGGGCTCTTTGTCAGCAGCACGGGAATGTCACGCCTCTAGGTAAATATCACTGAGCTGCACTTCTCTAGGGCTTAGGTGGAGGTGGGTGGGGACACCCGAGGGACAGCAAGAGATAAGATGCCTTCACATTCTATTCCCTCTTCTAATTCTGCTGGAAGCAGTCCAGTTTCTATTTATGAGAAGCACTGTTCTCAACATGTAGACCCCCAGGACACCTGTATCGGAAGCCTGCCGTGCTTGTTAAGAACACAAATTCCTGGCTTTACGCAATTCCCACTGAATTAGACTCTACAAAGATTGAGCACCTTGGGTAGCAATTAAGAACGTGGGCTTTGGAGTCAGATAAACATGGAGGAACTTCAGGCTCCGGCTCCACTCTCTACCACCTGTGGATGTTGGGCAGTGTATCTAACCTCTCTGGGCCTTGGCTTCATCACTTATACAACGAGAATTTTGACCAGTCAAGGGATATGCAGCTCACCTGGTTGTTACGAGGGTGAAATGAAATGATACCTGTTTAGCAATGCTTGGCCCACAGTAAATGTTCAACACACAATACACGATGACTCTTCTTTGTATATAATACCTGTACTCAAAAAGTCTCAGGACCCTACAAGAAATAATGAACTTGGCCATCATAACCAGTGTCAAGATCTCTATGATAGGACTTTCCACTGTATAGGTTTTGACAAATCTACAGACCAGCAACCAGACCTGAAGGTATCGTGAGCCATGTGAACGCCTCAACATCCGGCCAGGCAGGAGAGGGCAGTGAGAGAGAGCCAGAGTCTAGCTCTGTGGCCATCGGAACCACAATGCCTAGGTGTCTGGGCACTTGCACTAAACTTGCTGGGTAGAGGAGTGGCAGCACGGACTACCAGTGGGTGGTGGCTGCCTGGCTCTTGGCTTTCATAGATTATTTACTTTAGGAAATCACATAAGCATCACTTTATTGCAGGAAATGATGAAACTTCATTGAGATGTAGATACTGAGAGATAGACGAAGCCAGGGGTTGGCAACTTTTTGGTACAGCCTGTGAGCTAAGCATATTTTTTTTACGTTGTAAAAGGGTGTTAAAGAGGAGCGAGTGGAAAAGGAGGTCTCTGTGAAGGAGAGGGAAAGAAATGTCCAGCAAAGTAGGGTGGAAACCGTGTGAAGTCACCGGCGGGGATGCTGGAGTTACAGAGGGACACCACGGGACCAACACACCAGAAAGATGGAGTCGGCTCATGGGAGAGAGCACCACTGGGCCTGGAGGGTGGCTTCTTAATGATTCTGGTCTGGGCATTTGACTATTAGTTTCTTCCTGTCTCTAATAAACTTTCCTTTTGACTCCATCTTTAGCAGGCATTTGAATTCTTTCTGGCGCTCAAGGCACCCCCTCTCTTGGTGCAGACCCACTCAGGGGAAGTTTGCCCTGCCCAGCATCAAAGGGAGAGAGAAAGGGAAACTCAGGAGAGAAGTTAGACAAAAACATGGGACTAAGAACAGGGTGTTTCTCAGACCGAAGAGGGGTCATATGTTTAGGTACTAATGAGAATTGTTGGTAGAAAAGAGGCTGAAGATGTGAACAGGAGGAAACAAAGAACTGAGGGAGGTTCCAGGAAAGGTGGGAGGGCATGTGGGGTGTGGGGGACAGGCCAGCTGAGGGAGGAGCACACCCCTTCCCTGGCATGGGAGGGATGGAGGAGAAGAGCAGGCTATGCGCTGGAGGGTTGCCAGGGAAGACATTGAAAGAGTTTCCTGGGGCCTCAATCTCGTTCAATTGTATCAATGGAAAGGATGGATTCCCTATCAATGACAATGAAAGACAAAGAAACGGAGCTTTAAAAAAGAGTTGTGAAAAGAGGGACAGTCAAGAGGAGATGCCAATGGCAATGGGACAGGGAAATACCTAGGGGCGTGTGCAAGGGTTTCCAGGCAGCTTTGGGGACCCAGGACTGTATCGGCCCAGAGAGACATAGAGAACCGATGCCTCCAGCGACAACCAGCACCCCTGGAAGGAGCTGGGCAGCAGTGTTCCAGAGTGGGGTTCAGCTGGTAGGTTCACAAGGAAGGACAAGTGGACAAAGGTGGTTAGAGAGAGATGCAGGACAGAGAGGAAAACTGACCACCATAGTCATATGAAGTCACCCTTTGAGTTAACAGTAGTCACTGGTTCAGGTGTTTAGCAGAGAAGTCAAGGTCACTTCCATATATGGACTAGATTCCTTCTTCAACAAAGAAAGTGACCGGAGGCAGATGAGGTAATAATGGGAAGAGCAAGATTTTTAGAAACAGACAGATGTGGTTTCAAAATCATTCTTACCATTTCCCAAAATAACATTTTTTTTTGTCTATAAAATATAAAAAATACATACTTGGTAGAATTTATAAGAATTAAATGCAATGATTAATATAAATTACTCCTGCTAGGTTGTAAGCATTATTAGGTACCTGTTTTGTTATTGAGTACTCTGACTTCTGCTTCTAGTACGTGCCTGGCACATAGTAGGCCCTCAACAAATGCAAATTTCCTTCTTCATCTGTTAAGCAGTTTTCATAAAAGCACCTTTTCTGGCCCTGAAATAAGAGTCCCCTGAAATAATTGGTATTCCCTTCCTTGACCTGTTCGATCTCAGTGCAATAATGAAATAGAACATTGATCTATATACTTCCTTCCACTGAGCCAAGTTATTACTTAACTTAGGGATTTCAGGAAAGTATACATCATAGAAGTTGAATTGTAAGACCACAGAGATTCAAGACCATGGGGGCTACCCTTCCACCTGCCAAATGAATGGTTTGGCTTCTTTATCAGAGCCCTCTGGGCTCATAGCTAATCTTGGATGAGGTGGGGAAGGTTTACTCCTCATCACATGCACAGATGGACTCCAGAGGGATGGAAGGAGCACAGCTACCCTTCCGGAATCAACCACCCAGACTCAAGATCACAAGGGAGGGTGATTCTCTAAAGGTCAGAGAGCATGGAGTTTCCATTACATGTGGAGGAAGTTGTCAAAAGATCTAGAAGAAAGAAATAATGAAAAAACAAAGCCAATGCCACTACTGCTGGGAGGTTTAGGCAGTAAGAGAACAGGCTGCCCAACCCAGGCCATAGTCATTCTGGTCAGCCTGCAGGAGGCAATCGCACTGACACTGGAGGTGTTTATCTGAGACATGGAGCCAAGAGCCATCCCTGGATTTTGCTAGAGAAGAAGGTCAAGAGTAAATCAGGCATCTGCTAGACAAGAAGTAGAGCGCGGGTGGGCTGAGAGACTGGCAGACTGAGAAGGCATTAATGACGTCAAATGCAGGTCCAGAGCACATGTCTGTGGCAAAACGGCATAGAGATTGTGAACTGTCCCTAGTTTCCACTGTCCCTTTCTTGCTTTTAGTAAGAGAACTCTCAAGCTTTATTTGGGGATATTTAATTGGCCTAGCTAGAGACTACATTTCCCAGACACACCTGCAGCTCAGTCTGGGTTTCTGAATGACCCTGTGAAGCAGAGCTAAGACTGACCATCTACCTCTCGGCTATTAAGTAAAAGAGAAATACACTTCTGTCCTTTTTGAGCAAATGTGGAAAATGGGGTCTTTTTGTTACAACTTAGCCTGTACCCTACTAATACAGAATGTGTCCCTAAGGCATGGGTAATAATAATTTTTTATGCTGATAGTGACATTTATTGAAAGCTTACTGGGTGCTAGGCATTTTTCTAAACATTTTGTATGTATTATCTCATTTAATCCACACAATAGTCACTAGATGAGAACTGTCATCCCCCTTTTACAGAAAAGGAGGCACAGGGAGATTCAGTACTTTTCCTAATGGCTCATAGCTCTTTAGTGGCCAAAACAGCAGCCAGAGCAGCATTCTGGAGGAGATCACACCCAGGGCAACTATGTTTTCCAAAGCACAATGTTTTACAATTCTAGGCCGTCAAAAGGACACAACTTATTTTTCCAGAGAGCTGTGCTCAAATAGTAACTTTTCTTCCAAATTACTTCTGGACCGAGGCAAGTCATTTAGCCTCTCCACCTGCTGGCTTTCTCCAGGAGGGTGCAGGAAGAGAGCCCACGCTCCCAACCTCACATGACTGCAGGAAGGAAAAACGAACTCGTGTACCTTTAAGCAATGCTTTGAAAGCTATAAAGGGTGGCATAAGTGAAATATTGCCTTAAGAAAGGCTAGGAAATCCTTAAAACTAAAATAACAAAACACACTCGATTTTTTAAAAATGCAAATACCATCTAGCAATTTGGCAGATCTCCCGGAAAGGCTGCCCAAATCTGCTAAGGAGAGGGGTACGTTTGGTTTTGTGTTTCTGTCACCCTCAACTAAAAAAGGGAGAGATTAATTGCAATTAATGGAAAGAGAGCATACCTGTGTTCCTGGTGTGCATGCGTGTGTGCACGTATAGACTCACGCACACATGCACACACACACACACACACACACACACACGCACACACACACACACACAGGTTCTCAGTAGATGAGAATCACTGTTTTCAAGGGCTGGACTAGTGGGAATCTGCAAAGCCTCTGGGAACTAGGCAGGTACAGAAGGTGGGGAGTGGGGTGGGGAATGTGAAATGCCTACAGGGTGAGTGGGGATACTGGTGACCAAGAGCTCTGGCTTTAGCTGCCCTGCTGTGAGGTGACCTTGGCGTTGCCAGACCTTCCTGAGTCACATGTGGACTTCCACTATTTTTCAAGGATGCTCACATTTATAAATGAAACGTGTCCAGGGCCCCCAGTTATCTCCTGGGACCTAGCCCCGCATCCAGAAGTCACATCTGACACTTTCAGATGCTTCACTATGATTACGTACAAGCCACAGCCGAGCTTTTTCTCAGTTCACTCCACCCTTCCCTGCCCCGCCTCACCCCAGGCCACCTCACCACATGCCACCTCACCCCATGCCGCCTCGCTCTTCCTTCTTCCTTGCCTTGACTCTAGCCCTCTGGTGAGGCCAGCTTGCTCTTTGCTTTCTGTTCTCTGACCTCTCCTCCCCTTCCTTTTAGCTTGTACCCAGTTATCTTGAAGATAACTCCTCTGTGTGCCAATCAATGCCAGTGTTCTTTCTGCCAACACAATCTCAACCTGCCACCTACCCCCAACACATAATTTTTTGCATGTGTTCTTGTAAACGAGGATAGATTACAGTCAGCTCTCAATTGTCTGTAATAAAGGAGGGGCAGGGAGGCACGGATAATGCTAAAGAGGAGACACCCAAAATCAAGTGGTTTTGCCTTTAGTGTTTGGTGGCATACATGTCAGAAGCATGCCACTGCCAAGTCCCCTGCATCACGTTGGTCCTGGTCCTGCAGTGGAGGCTGTGACAAGCAGACGCATGGTCTGGAGAAAGCCCGGAAGATAATTTACAGGGCTCTGCCTCCAGCCAAGGTGGAGGTGATGATCTGCTTGCTGACTCATCTCCACCTTTCCTCAATGTTTCTTGCTTGTGTCCTTTGGGTGCCCAGGCAACTTCCTCTGTGTCTTCCACAATGTAAAGTCCCTTCACATCTGCTGCCACCCCCTATTTTGGTCATTAGCTTCTTCAACTCATCCCTGGCAAGATTCTGGCCCAAGGCCAACAGATACCTCTGACTGGCTTCAGTTTCGCTTTCTTTGCCTTCACGTGACCTTGGGGGTTCTCAGGGCAATGGCATGGACCACGAGGCCCGCACAGAGGCAGGACTGAGAAGGGAAATGTAACCCATGGGCAGGGCGCTGTCAATCAGCACGATGCTACCTGTCAAGAGCTGAGCTCGGACTTTTCAAAGAGAGGAACAGAGGCCACCCCTTGGAGAATTCGAGGGCATTTTCTGCCCTTTTAGTTGGCTGTGCCCTCCAGGCCTTGCTCAGGGTCTCTGCAGACCTGTGACTCCTCAGGCGGGTGGGTGGGGTGTGCAGATGTTGCCCGGTGGGAGCTGAGAGGGCGGGTCTGTGCTGCATTCTGTGCCCTCCTGACTTACTGTTTGTTTGGGACGTCTGGATTAGGGCTACAAACAGTTCTTCTCTTTGTTTCCCCGGCCTTGCAGAATGTGTGCTTCCGTCAAAAAGGCATAAAGGTCCTCTTTCTTCGGCTCGCCTGTGCCACCAGGGTTGTTCTGCAGGGTTCTGGTCTGCAAGCCCAGGCCAGACCCAGGGCTGTTGCAGCCTCGCTTTGCAGCCTCGCTTTGCAGCCTGTGCTCACATGGCCTGTACAATGGCGGGCGGCCTCCTTGGCAGCCAGCCAGCCACAGTTCTTAAAGCCACAGAGCCTCTGGCAATTGGGTGGACCCTGCCAGCGTGAGTCCCACCCTCTTTGCAGGATTTAGCCTGCCCTCCCGGGAAACAGGGATGCATAATGTGAGGGCTTAGCTGACGCCACCTGGGTAACTTTGAGAAATCCTGATGCCTGGGTTGCAACCCCAGAATTTCTGATGCAATTGATCTAGGAATGCAGCCTGGGCACCAAGTTTTCTGCAGGCCTCAGTTTCTTCTTTACTCACCATGTCTGGTGCTGTGAAGCACCAGAGCAGCGTCCAGCACTCAGAACATGCCGAATGCACGTTGGCGCTTAGGATTTTCGGCTGGATGCCTCGTTCAAGAAAAAAAAAGACCTGCTTTCTTCTGATCGGTCTCTCTCCTGCCTCAAACCCATCAGGACTTCTCTTTTGCTCCAGGAGTAAGCCAAACACAGTACAAGGTCCCTCACCAAATGACCCCTGGTGTTGCTTTCCCTGCCTCTCCTGAATCTCGGCACTCCCACCTTGAACCACAAGCCACATGCCTGAGCCCACCGGCGGCCCTGCCTTTCAGCTCCAGGCCTTTGCTCGTCTCTACCTAGGCCTGTTTCACTCTTTCCATCCTCTGCCTCCACCTGGCTAACTTCTTCCTTTCCCTTATGACTTGGCACAGGTGCGATTTCCTTTCCCGGCTCCCAAATACAGGTGAAATGCCACCTGTGTGTTCTCATAGCTCTCTGCGCTTCTCCTCCCCTAGTACCTGTCCCTGGGCATCGTCTGAGAGATTTACTGCCCTCTGCCTCTAGCGGCTGGAAGCTCAGAGTGGGCCTATTTTGCTTACTGCCTGAGTTTAATAATATTGAGATGATTGAATGAATAATAAAATGAATGAGTTTAATTAATTGATAAGTGAATGTTCTCTTTTATCACAGAATCAGAAACCTATGTCATGCAATCCTACCCACCCAGAGTGCTGCCTCTGACCGGCGGGACCCTCAGGCATAGCTCTGCAAAAAAGGTCCAAAGTCGCCATCACTAGCCAGGTTTCACCCTCTCCAGCCCCAGTTTGCCTACAGAGCCCTGGTATCGAGATTGCTCTGTCTGATGTCCTAGTTCCAGAAAATGAAATAAAGTAAAAGGTAGTTGTTAAACTGGTCCTAGGTCACAGAGGAGCCAGATCCCCTTTATTATGTTCAACTTTATTAGGCAATTGCCAGAAGATAGAAACAACCCAAGCATCCACAGATGAATAGATAAACATGCGGTGTATACATACAATGGAATATTATTCAGCCAGGAAAGGGGAAGACATTCACCGGTTATAGTTTGGATGAACCTGAAAGACATTCTGCTAAGTGAGATAAGTCAGACGCAAAAGGACAAATATTGTCCGATTCCACTTTTATGAGGTACGTGAAATAGGCAAATTCACAGAGACAGAAAGTAGAGTAGAGGTTATTACCAGGGGCTTGAGAAGAGGAGAATAGGGAGCTCATGTTTGATGGGTACAAGCTTCTATTTTCTGGGAATGGATAGTGGTGAAGGTTGCACAACATTATTAGTGTACTTAAAGTCACTGAATTGTACACATAAAAATGATTAAAATAAAAAATCGGAGCTCCAAAGAGGCCCACACCAGGACACATCATCATTAAAATGCCAAAGGTTAAATACAAAGAAGGAATATTAAAAGCAGCAAGAGAAAAGCAAATAATTACATATAAGGGAACACCCATACAACCGGCAGCTGATTTCTCAAAAGGAACTATGCAGGACAGAGGGCTTGGCAAAAAATATTTGACAGGATGAAGACCCAGAATATGCAACCAAGAATATTTTATCCAGCAAAGCTATCATTTAGAGTTGAAGGACAGATAAAGAGCTTCCCAGACAAAAATAAGCTAAAGGAATTTATCACCACCAAGCCAGTATTACAGGAAATGTTGGAGGGACTTCTTTAAGAAGAAAAAATGTGTAACAAGAACAGACATAAAGAATGGTAACAACTACATTCCTATCAATAAGTACTTTAAATGAAAAAAAAATTAAACGCTCCAATCGAAAGATAAAGTGGCTGAAAGGATAAGAAAACAAGACCCCTACATATGAATAGAAAGGGGATGGAAAAAGATATTGCTTTGATGGACCTAGAAGGCATTTAAGTCAGACAGAGAAAGATAAACACTATATGATTTCACTTACATGCAGAATCTAAGGAATAAGAAGAACAAACTAATCACAAACAGACTTACAAATATAGTGGATGATTTGATGTTGGACAGAGGGGAGGGAAGTTTGGGGGCTGAGAGAATGGAGTAAAGGGCTAAAGAAGTACAAATTGGTAGCTGATGGATGGTCACGAGGATGGGGAGCATGGCATAGGGAATGCAGTTAGCATTAATACATCGGTTAGGTGGAGGGTCAGGGGAGGGAGGGTGTAATTGAGGGGATGGTTTTATGAACTATATAGAGGTCTAACCAATGTACTGTATACGTGAAACTAAATTTAAAAAATGATTAAAATGGCTAATTTTCATGTTAGCACATTTTACCATGGTGGTGGAGGGGGGAACCTTTATTAGAAACCTAGACTGTGTCATCACCCTAATGTGCACCCACAGGGAATGACGGTTCATAAAGAATCAGAGCCTCAGGGCCTGCAACTGCCTTGCCTCTCCTTTTCACGTTTCTTGAGGTTTAAAGCTGAAGTGCAGAGCCCCACAAAGTTAAATTGTGCGCCTGACCAGAGGTACTAGGAAGGCCAGATATTTACTGTTGATTTCTTTAGCTGATGAGCTCCAGGCAAACTGCTAAGGGGAAAAGATTACAACACTCTGAGAATGTCAGAGCATGTTTCATGAAAGAAGCGATGGCTGGGTCAAAAGAATTTAGAAGTATAATCACGCTATTGATTGCAGTGGCTGAGCTGAAATGAGGCTCCCTCAAAATACAAAAAAAAAAAAAATTAAATTAAACCCAGGTAGCTATTGTATGCTAGGTAATTGTAGCTATTTAAAAGTTAAGAAAAGAGAAGGGAATTGCGAGAACTCAGTGGGTGACAGAAATAAGATTTCAAGATGCTTTTCCCCAAGAGGCACCTCAAGCAGAATTAGATACGAAGCTTCCAGAAATGATTGCCTCTGACAATGGTGGGGCTGGGGGACTAGCCCCCAAAATATTGATTTGACTTCTAGTAGAAATCGAGGTTTCTGCAAACTTGAAGAGGGATCAAAGTCTATTTCTTGTTTCAGCTCCATGGTGCCGAAGCAGCCAGGCCCTGCCTGAAACCTCAAAGAGAAAACATCAGCCAGCAGCCAGCAGCCAGCAGCCAGTACCCCTCAGCATCTTTTTGCTCCATTTTAAAGCCAGCCCAATGAAGTTTAAGTTAAGTCAGGAAAAATACAAGTTCCTGTATGTTAGATCCACAAGGTAAACGGGGAGGACTTGGATTCTGGTTTCTGGTTCTCTCCTGCTCAGGCTGGGTCTCTGGCTGGGTCCCTGCCTTCCCACCACTTTCTCTGCCACGTGCATTTGCAACTCTGATCTCTTCCTATCTGCTGGACCTATCTAAGGAAAAGGAGGGAAGGGGACTGCTGAGTATTACAACCTGAACCTTACACAGTGGGCTGGGAGGGTGGAACGAGACCCCTAGAGTTGAGGGGAGCCGAGGCATGAAGACAGCCAGGCCTCAGAACCACAGCAGGTCCTGGGAGGGACATAGGGGCGGTCTTAGTCACTTCCCTCATTTTCAGATTTCAAATCAAGCTTTACTTCCTCCAGAAGTCTCTCTGACCCCCTAGGCCAAACCAGCACTTCCTGTTATAAGTTCTCATAGCTCCCAAACTTTTCCTTCAAAGCCCTCATTATACTTTACGGAATTCTAAATTCATACAATTATTTGCTCGTCTGACTCTCCCACTAGACACCCAACTGCTCTGGAGCAGGAAACATGCCTGTTTTGTTGACTATTATGTCTCCCGTGCCTAACAAAGCGACCAGCACATAGTAGGTGCTCAATAAATACTTGTTGAATGAATGAATCAATGGGAGCCAGAGGAGATGGAGAGAGTAGTCTGAAATATTTCCTTCAGGTCCTGAAAATTAAACTTGCTCGCATGTTTATTTTACTTTATCCCCAAGTTATGTTAATAATAGCTACCACTTCTAACCATATTAATAATTATAATAACCATCTACTGACTTTTTACTATATGTCAAGTTCATGGTTTATCTAATTTAGGAGTTTGTCTCATTTGATCCGACAGCTATGCTCTGGAGTAGGCAGTATTATTATTTCCAAATCAAAGATAAGGAAACTGAAGCTCTGAGAAGTTGATGAAGTGTCTTGCACGTGGCCTTAAAGACATCAGGTGGTAAAGCAAGGATCTGACTATCGCTGGGTCCTTTAATATACATAAGTGCATTTCATTCTCATGTAACCTCTGTGAGGGAACAGAGACTCAGAGAAGTTAGGCAACCTACCTGAGGTTACACAGCTAGGAAGCCACAGGCAGGCTTCAAACCAGGCTCTGACTCTACAAGACTGCTCTCTAGAAGAACGTCTTCATGGCTTAGTAGACGTCATTTTAGAAAATAAGTAGAGAAGTTTGCTGAGTGAGGCCACCACGGTGAATCAGAACCAAAAATTTGATTCGATCGAACAGAAGACTAGAAGTTCCTGCTGAGGGAGCGGCCCCACCTTGTCCCCCTCTCTGGCCTGATACCCACTGTACATTCCCGTCTGCCTCTGTCTCAGGAAATCACCCTTCCTCTGAGCTCCCCCAGGCTGCAGCCACTACCTTGGATTGAATCCTTATCTAGGACCAAAGCCTGGGGCAGGGGAGGGTTTCCTGTGCCCTCCTTATAAATCTCCCTGCCCACATAGAGCACTCTGCCAGCCACTCTCCTCTGTGGTGCCCGGGCCCCACACAGCTGGAGGTTCCTAAGAGGGTAAGAAATCTTGTCCCCTGTCTTCGGAACAGAGCAGCTCTTGAGTCCACCCTGCTGGCAGGGTCCTCGTTGGAATGTGGCCCGCCCAGCGGGAGGCTCAGTGAGCTCAGCCTCACTTCAGCACAAGGGGCCAGTGGTTTTTCAGAGTTTTCAAAAGCACATTTCTCAGCCACAAATAATGCCATTGTCACGGTAGCACTTCCTGTTTTGCATAAATCAACCATATTAAAAACAGAAAGAGGCAAAAGGCGGGCACTCATTGCAACTGCTCAGTTGTTTGGAAAAGGTCGACTTCTGGGATGGTTCGGAGACAGACGAGACGCGCGGAGGGCCCGGGCTGCCAGCTTTTCTTTCCTTGGGAGCTGCCTTGGGTTCCAACCCAGGGGGCTGGATCATTACAACAAATTTCCCACCTGGTCCTGCCATTCTGGTCCCTTCCCCTCATTCTCCACAAGGCACCCAGACCAACAGTCCTCAGATAGTATTTAGGTGACACTTATTTGCTCAAGACCCTTCACTGGCCTTTCCACAGACCACAGAAGACATAGCGGGACATCCAAAACCCTGCTCTAGCGCCCATGACCACACTTACAGACTCTGCTTCCGGAGCTTCTGACTCCAAAGCAGAGTCATAAATAAACCAGGGTGGAACCAGCGGGGGATTTAAGGGGGCACCGAACATCTCTGTCCCTCCGTGTTTCTCTCCCGTGTGCTCATTGCAGACAAGCTCTCTGGGGCAGGACCTGCCCTGTGCCTCGTGAATCCTCGGCCTTAGTCCCATGCCTGGCATGCGACTGATGCTCAGGCAGTGTTTCGTTTCTTTCAAAAATTAGATCGAACTTAATACCTGTCTTGTTTTGATCTGGCCATTCCTTGGTACCCATTCTTGAGCTCTCTGGTGGAAAGTAAAAAGATATGTTATTTTTATGTCACAGAGTCATAAATAAAAACAATAACGGCTAACATGAATTAAACTCTGCCATGAGATTTACTTGGATTCCCTCACCTAGTTATTACAGCTCTGTGCCGTGCGTGCTATTGTCACTCCCGTTTGACCGAAGAAGAAACTGAGGCTGTCAAGTGACAGAGAAGAAATTGTTACTCCAGACACACACCTGGGAGGCTGAGAGCTGGGGCTCAGACCAGACAGTCTGGTGCCAGAGCCAGCTTGGAAATGATACGGAGCCACTGGATGGACCAATGAGGAAGAGAGAAGACAGAGATATGAGAAGAAAGCCCAGGACTAAGTCAAGTAGGGGAGGAACATGCAAAGGAACGACCCACAGTTGGGTGGGAAACCAAGAGAAAGTAGTGTCGCGAATCCAGTAGAGGAGGGCCGGGAGTGGCGAGCGCGGAAAATAGTGTCTCGGGCTGTGCATCCTGGAAACTCTTGGTGCCCTTTACAAGAACGGTCTTCATCGGGCTTTCTCAGCGGCTGCACTACTGCCATTTGTGGCCAGGTCATTCCATGTTGTGGGGGGCTGCGGGGGGCTGCCATGTAGGTAGTAGACCATGCAGCAGCACCCCTGGCTCCACCTACCAGAGGCCAGTAGCACCCCTCACCCGAGGTGTGGCAACCAAAAATGTTTCCAGACATCGCCAAGGGGCTCCTAGGGGACGAAAGTGCTCTGGGCTGAGAATGATTGTTCTGTAGAGGGGCGAGGGCAGACGCTAGATGGGAGTCATTAGAGAAACCAGGAGGAAAAGGAGAGGGGAACACCAGAAGTGAGGTGGGAACTGGTGAGGCGCAGGGCCAAGGGAGATATTTGTTGTCATTGTCTTTAAAACTCATTCATATCTCTATCTATCTCTATCTCTATCTCTATCTCTGTCTCTGTCTCTGTCTCTGTCCCTGTCTCTGTCTCTATCTCTATCTATCTCTATCTCTATCTCTATCTCTGTCTCTGTCTCTGTCTCTGTCTCTGTCTCTGTCTCTGTCTCTGTCTCTATCTCTATCTATCTCTATCTCTATCTCTATCTCTATCTCTGTCTCTGTCTCTGTCTCTGTCTCTGTCTCTGTCTCTGTCTCTGTCTCTATCTCTATCTATCTCTGTCTCTATCTCTATCTTTATCTCTATCTCTAGATCTCTAGATCTCTAGATCTATCTAGATCTATCTATCTATCTATCTATCCCATGTATGTATATTTGTAGGTATATATGTTTTATATATGTATGTATATATATATATATATACACACACACACACATATACACATATACATATATATGAAAGTTTTAAAGCTCTCTCTCTCTCTCTCTCTCTCTCTCTCTCTCTCTATATATATATATATATATATATATATATATATATATATATATAATGAGAGCACAGAAGGTCTATAGGTTGGTAGCAATGATCCAGGAGAGAGGAAAAGTCTGCTGAGAGAGAGAGAGAGGGAGAGAGAAACAGGCAGACAGTAGATATGATTTTCTGGGCTAGGCAAGAAGGAATAGCATCCAGACCACAAGCTGAGGGATTAGCCTTTGAAAGGAGCAGAGACACTTACTCCAGTGTAAGAGAAGAAAGAGAGGCCTGTTGCAGAAGTAGATGTAGGAAGGTGTGTACATTAGGTGGTGGCAAGAGGAGGGAGTTCCCATCTGTTGGCTTCTATTTTCCCAGCCAAGCATGCGGCTCAGTCAGCAGCAGAGCTGGGAAGGAGAGCAGGGGGGAGGAGCCAGGAAGAGGCACAATCCTTGTGTTGGAGCAGAGCAAGCTAAAAGGAGAAGAGGGCAGCATTGCGAGGCAGTGTGGATAGCCCATTTGCAGTCTAAGGACAGGAATTTGGAATGAAGCCAGCCTATGAGGTGTGAATATTCTCCGGCAACTTCATCTGCGCTGGGGACAGCATGGAGCAGGTGGATGGACCCTTGGGGACTGGCAGCAGCTCGCTCAGGCAGCCTGCAGGAGTGCGGCTCCAATGTTTGGTTGTCCTTTCTTCAGCTGGTGGGGGGTCGGGGGAATGTGGGGGTATCTGGACATCTTTAAGACCAAGAACTGGAGGGCCATAGCATCCTCACATCCTCAGGAGCAGACGCACAAATCACCTGGCCCATACCCCATTCCTTAAGTCCACGGAACTCCCTGTGCACATGCCTGTGAGCCCCTCCACCAGAATCTCCTAGGGGAGGGCCCAGGAATGTGCATTTCTAAGCTCCCAGGGGATGCTGATGCTGCTGATCGAGGGACCACACTTTATAACCGCTGATGTTGAGGAAGAAGAGGGGTGTGGGGGTGACAGATATGAGTTTGGATCCTGGCTCCATGGAGCTGTGAAAGCCTGGGCAAGTTACTTCACTGCTTACTTATCAAACGAAGATCACACTGCACACCTTGAGAGCTTGTTTTGAAAATCAGAGAGAGATCGTGTCAAGTCCAAGGCCACAGCAATAGGCACTCAGGGAAAGAAAGAGGCGGCTATTTTTATCACCTTCCTAACACACCTCCACACCTCCCAGCTCCTTGGATCAGGCACTCAAGACAAGCATCGGCGTGGCCTCAGGAGTCGTGAGGAGGTTACTGATTTGGTACTCTCTCCGCCCTCTCTCCCTCCTCTTCTGAACACCCAGGCACCAAAATAGCCCCTGACACCCACCAAGGCACTGCCAGCGATGACATTTCCAAGTGGAGGAGATAACTGATCACTTTCAAACTTTGTCATATTTTAAGTACATTATGTTTAAAATCTAGGTCAGGATGAGAAATGAACTTGGGCTCCTAGCTTGTTACAGCTGAGAGGAAACTTCAAAACCATCTAATTTTCTTGTTAAAAGGGATGAAGTTAGAAAGGTGAGGAAAATGAGGCCTAGAGAGGGACAGTGGCTTGTTGAAAGTGGCATGGGAAATCCAGTGGCAGGTGCAGACCCGAAGCTCAGTCTTTCCCGCCCTGATGTTAAGCCTGGGAGGTGAGGGTCAGGGGAAGTCTTTGAAAAAACAGTTCAACTGACTAAAAATGTGATGCTTTCATAAATAAAATTGCAAATCTCTTGGACTGGTGGGGACACTCAGAACTTCTGAGTACGAATGCTTCTCAGCCTCAGGCAATGGTTATACTTTCATGGAAGGATAGATCAGAACCTCTGAAAAGAAAGGGAGATGCTTATGCTTATCAGCAAAGGGCATGCGTTAAAAAGAGTTTGGGAACCCTGACTCCATACCATGTCATCTCCCTTCTTAATTTGTTTTCTCTTTGGTGGGTTGGCAGCTAGAACAGTTTCTTCGCCTTGATGCTTCTAACCCTACGTTCTGCGAAATCTCACCTTCCTTTTCCTACTCTTCATCTTTTCTCATTTTCCTCTAACATTATACCCCAAATGCAAAGAGAGCTTTCTCTGTGTCCAGAACAGAGCAAACAGCTTTCACTTTTATTTAACTTACAAAGATGAATAGGCTAAAGACCTATTTGCATTAAATTTTCTTTCTTTCTTTCTTTTTTTTTTTTTTATATTATTTTTCACTGTTGAAGCAGCCAGTACAGAACAGAAGTTTATTGTTTGCCAAGTACCTTTACCTGCTGCCGTGGTTACAAAGATGGCTCCCAGCCCTCAGTCAACAAGCATGTACTGAGTCTACTTGTACCTGTTGGCCACTGGGCCACACAGATGATTCAATGATCAACAAGATGGGTATTGTCCCTGCCCTTGAGTGTCCTTGCTGCCTTCTAAAAAATGATGTCTTTTCAGCAAGAGGGCAGGTACAGTCAGGATGAGATGGGTAGGGACTGGAGCTGGCTCCTACATGCTTGTAAGAGCCGATGGTTAAATTTCTAGGGATCTAGTGAACAGGGGGTTAAAGGCAGCTGTTATCAAAAATTAAATTATATAAACTTACGATAAAATAAATTACATTAAAGATAAAAGTGATACACACTCAAAACTCATCGTTTCCTAATCGTTTGACGATGTCATACCCTACTCTTGAAGTTCTTTACGTCTCTTTGGTAGAATGTTGAAGATGGTGCACTGCTGGGCGCTGTCCAGCTCTGCATTCAGCCATCAGGCTGGGAGCTTGACCTTGGCCATGATCTCTCTCTCTCTCTCTCTCTCTCTCTTTCCTGGTTGTTAAACATATACTAGCACACCACTGCATACAACTGACAGTATGAGGTAGAAGAACCAAGCGAGTAATTAAGAACATTCAGAAGGAGTGGATCTGAATTGGTCCTTGAGTGGTAAGTCGAGAGAGATGGGGCGAGGGCAATGGTGAGGCAAATACGTCTTGAGGGGACGGTCAATGTTGAATTGTTTTTGGAGGGAAGAATGAGGTTTTTAAAAAAAATAATAGTTTTCCTGAGATGTAGTTCACATTCTAACATAATTCACCTTATTTAAATTATGCAATTCAATCGTTTTTAGTGTATTCACAGAGTTTTGCAACCATCACCACAACCAACTTTAGAACATTTTCATCACTCCAGAAAGAAAACCCGGTACCCACTAGCAGTGACTCTCCATTTCCCCCAAATTACTTCCCCTTTCCCTCCAAGTCTTCTGGGCAAATGCTCATCTACTTTCTGCCTTTGTAAATGTAAGGCTATTTTTTAAAGCTGACATAGAAACTGGAAAGTGTATGAGTTAATCTTGGAGACTATTCCATGGGTAGCATGCTCTGCACCAGTCTAGTAATTTATCCAATTTCCCCAGAGTGAGCTCAGTAAAACTGCCTACTGCCTGTTGCTGACCCGCCCCCTCCCAGTGGGCCAACTGGTTTCCCTGGAAAGGTCCAAGGTTCATACAGATGAGCTGAGCTGTCATTCAAGCTAGCCCCAGGCTGAAGGTGCAGGCTGCAATCTTGGTAGTTGAATAATTCAGAAAAACAAGCTGGGGGGTGGAGGTGCTCACCTCAGCAGTGGCCTGAATGTGGGTGTGAACCCAGAGCATTCTAAGGGCAGAAGAGTCTCTCTGGTCAGTCCCCAGGCATTTCTGAGAAAGCCCAGAGCCCAGAGAGCTAGACAAACTGCTCCATCATTGACTCGGTGGCCCCAGGAGAAGAGGAGAGAGGTTCTCACTCTCCAGTTTTCAACACTGCATCGCTCCTCTGGTTTAGTTGGCTACTTGTACCATATCACTTGAGGGCATGATGAAGACTCAAAAATATGCCCACCTGTCTCGAAACATGCCCACCACCAGCCCATAATAGCACCTGATTATACAATTATCCCCAGTGGCCACAGGTGAGATTCTTGGGATAGGCGTGGATGGGATGGGAGAGGCTCTAGCACCTGTACATAGATTGACTCAGGTTAGAGTCTCAGATCTCACCTCTGGAAGCAGGTACTGGATCTTGCCTACAGTGGGATGTTGGAGATGCAAGCATGGATTGAGGTGGTGAGCGGTAGTGATAGTTCTAGATTATAAAGGTAAGAGAGGGTACATTGCGGGAAAAGGTGGGCTCAGATCAGAAGCTGGGGAGGATGGGGTGAACCAATGGAGAATACCATTGAAGAGTTGCAGAAAGGAGAGAGCCACAGTGTTTGAGGAAAATCTGAGGCACCAGTTTTTCTACCCCTATCTGCATAGTCTTCTTCCTCTCATCCCATCCCACACTATGAATAATTGCAAGTTTTTGTTCTTTGCCTTTGTTCTCCAGCTGTCCCCACATTCCTGAACTGAATAAAGCATCTCTTTTGAAATCCACAAAAGAAATTGATTGAACTGTGTATATATATATATTTTTTTAAATAGAAGCTTGACTCCATTAGGAGAAAAACACTCCCTTGCAAAAGAAAGAACCAGGAGTGCAGCTAATACTAGTCTCTTTCCTTCCTGCACGAAGGTGTAGCGGCGAGCAAACTCTTACCGGCCACGGGTCTCTCTGTGGCCAGAGGTAAGGGGACAAGTGGAGGCCAGAAGTCAAACCTGTGCGGACGCTGAGAATAAGTCTGCCTCCCTCCTCATGCTCCCCAGGAAACAGTGTTTCCCAATCATGTCTCAGGCAGAGGCGGATTAATCTCTTAGCAATAATCACTGTAATCATGATACCGTGGAAAGCAGTTCTAGAAGGCAGGATCGTTGAGGAATGACATCTGCTCAGCTGCTGCTGAGAAGAAAAGCGAGCAGTGTCTCTGGTCCGCTTCAGGGCCGAGGCAACTGGCCACAGAGCATGAGGGGGACTCGTCACAGGTGCCATCTCAGGAGGGGAGAAGGTAGCAGAGTTCCATGAGACAAGGAGAGGTAATGGGTGACTGATTGGAGATCTGTGCCCAAGGTTCAAAGTGACTGAACTTCATTACAATTTGTGGTGGATCCTTTTACAAAACTAAATATCCTCTATAGTGATGCCCATACGGGCCAGATGATAAGCCAGTCTTAGAAGCTCACAGCTCGAACTCTCGCTCCCGCCTGAAGCGTCTCTGAAGCAGACCCACCTGTGTCCACAGGCTCCTCATGTGCCCTGTCCAAACCGTCACCCCCACCTCTGGAGTCCCATTTCCACGTGGACTGCTGTTGCTATTTTTTTTTCTCGTTTGTTTTAAACTGTGGTAAAATACAAATAATGTAAAATTGACCACTTTTCAACTGTACACTTCAGTGGCATTAGGTATATGCACTATGTAATTCTAGAATCTTTCATTACTCCAAATGGGAACCCTGTGCGAATTAAGCAGTCATTCGTCACCTGCCCTGCCCCTCCCTGCCCCCCGAGCCCTGGCAAACACCGATCGGCTTTCTCTATGGATTTGCCTATTTTGGACATTTCATATAAATAGACTCATACGACACGTGGCCTTTGTGTCAGGCTTCTTTCACTTAGTGTAATGCTTCAAGGTTCATCCATGTAGTAGCACGTGCCAATACTTCCTTCCTTTTTATGGCTGGATAATATTCAATTGCATGAATAGACCACATTGTGTTTATCTGTTGTTGCTGGTTTATATCTCATTTATCCAAGTGCAAAGCTTAGAACTCTTCCTCCATTTCTGCAATGACCCCCACCTGCAGTTTCCCCATGGGGACAAAAATACTTCATAGCATTCTGTAAGGGCTAAATCATACACAACAGGCAAAGTGACCAAAAGCACCTAGCAATTAGTGCTCAGTAATGTGTTGTTAGAATTAATATGAGTATATGAATTTCTCCTAACCTCTTTTCTGTTGTATCCACCCATTTGTTTCAGAAAATATCTTAAATGCAATCAGGGTTTGATAGCAGCAGAGAGAAGACATTTGCATTAAGTACTTGCAAGGACTGTGTTGAACGCATACTCCTGGGGTTCCCAGTCTGGGGGCCGTGAAGCCATGGGCAGTTACAGTAAGGAGTTCCACAACCCCGACTGCAGCAAGCATTCTCCAGTAGTCAGTGGCTCTTTTACTCTGCTGCACCCACAGGCTTGACTCTTTCTCAAATGCGATAGTTGTTGGAATGAGTAAGTCATGCAAAGCCTTTTATTATCATGTGTCTTTTCAATCTAGCGATACTTAGAATACCATTCACTTCATGTGAAGGTCTTCATGTTTGAGAAGACTAGAAACCACTAGCACTCAGCAAACCTAACAGAAACCAAGGCATTTCAAATCATTTTGGAAATCAAGCCATTAATAAGAGTTTACTGAACATCTGCCATGAGTTTGGTACCATCCCTAAGCACCATGGTGGGGGAGTGGGCATACTGATAAGTAGAAGGTAGTTTCTGTCCAGAATACTGTGTGGGTAAAAAGAACAGGTCCACAGGCCAGTGTAATAGTAAAGAATGCACCACATGAAATCAATTGTTAAATTGGACATATGGGTAATAAATGAAATTGGCGTGGGCTGATGTCTTCAGGAAAGGATTCAGGGAAGAGTCTGCTGTGAAGAATAGGCAAGGTCTAGAAAGGCAAGGGGCTCTGGGCAGCTAGAGACAGGAATGAGCATGGGGAATAGGAGTAAAGATGCTGGTCCACCTGGAGTCCAGGCTGCAGACATTAGAGGGACTCACAGTAGCCTTGTATGGCAGGACCTGGGTCCCTTTGTCCTCGATACCAACCATCTTCTGCCCCAGACATGCAAACTTGAATTGCCCAGACAGGCTATGAACCTTTGTCCCACTGCCAGAACTTTCTGCATTAATTCCAGGTTCAGAAAAAAGGACTATGCTCTCTGGTAGTGGACGAGTGGACTGGAAATTTGTCAAGCTGGTTTTATACACGTCTTCCCGCACTCAACTCCTTAAAACGACAGCTCTTCACATGGTAAAGTCCTCTGGTCACACCTTCTTCCCACTCTTCTTGAGAGCAAAAAAGGAGAAGACTAAGAAGTCAGATGTTTGGAGAAGCAAGAGGCACTGGTGGAATTCCTCCTGAGGATGCAGCCTCTGGGGCAACCCCGAATGGTCCCCAACAGCTCCCACTAAGTGGTCCTGAAGGACGGGGCCGTCACCACCCTCACTGTGTACATTTCCTGAGATTCCGACAAGGACAGCATAGAGGAGACGGCCTGGCTCCACAGAAGGCACGGCCATCTCCCTCAGTATCTCCCTCTTCTCTCCCGTCCTGGAGAGCTGATGTACGTGATTTCTTAAACGGCACCAGATGCGGTTGCAGATGTGGTTGAGTCACATACCCCACGTCCACCAGTGGACTCTCTTTCTTGACATCAATAAGCTCCTCCTAGTTTCTAAGTAGACCAGATCTCCCCCAGGGCCTAGGCAGCAGCCACTGCCCGACCCTCAGGAATTCTGTCTCCTTCAGCTCAGATGAGGAGCGACGCTCATGGTCAAAGTAACCTGGGAGGGGAGGTTTTTTAAAATTCACTGGCAGGTGGCGGTGCCATCTGAATCAGGAGAGCAGAGCCTATGGGGACAGCATCGCTGTCATTCAAAAGGTTCCCTCTTTCTCTGGTTGTTGTTGTTGTTTGTGTTGTTGTTGAGGACACCGAGGACCAGAGAGAGTGAGTGGTCCTCATCGAGATCCACAGCTAGGATGGAACCAGGCCAGCCTCCAATCGGTGGGGTTTCCCCCACGAGAACCGCATGCACTTGTGGAACAGGCCTGGAAAAGGCATTTTTCTCTCCATGGAGTGGCAGAGGTGTGGTCAGGCAGTGGGAAGAGAGGAAAAGGGCCCTGGGCACATGGCCTGTGGCTGTCGGGGAACAACCTACACCATCGGGTGTTTGCTCCATCTTCATAGCCCCGCCTGCTACACCTCCATGCTGGACAGATCGATTTGCCCCATCACTGGATGAGTGGGTTATAATGGGGTGAACAGAGGCCTTGGTCTGCTCGGGACTATCCCAGTTTATATCTGTTGTCACAGAGTAGTTATTAATAGTGACCTCTTTCATTCTTAAAACATCCTGGTTGGTCAATAAATTTCTTGGTCACCCTAGTTATGAGGGACAGACTTACATAGACCATGAAAAGTATCTTAAGCAAAAGGAAGATTTTATTGCCAGAAGCACAGGCCAGTCGGATATACTGGGCACCAGGGACGCCCACCCGTGTGGCTCCTTCGTCCTTTCTCTCTGCTTCTTTCTACTCTTTGGCTTCGGCTGTCTTTTCTCTCTGTACCATCACCCTTGTCTTCACGACAGAGCTGCCACCAGCTCCTGAGTTGTACATTTGAAAGCTTCTGTCATCAGAGAGATACTGATTATCATGATTGTAAGTCCAAATATATCCCAGGGAAAGAATTTTCAGCCACGTCGTGGGCAAGAGGGCTGATGGCTCCAGGACCTCACACTTTCTGGGGAAGCAGCGAGAGAATGGAGGAAACGGCCTATTTTTAAAGGGTGAAGAGTATGGAATAGTCAGTCCCCTCAGTGTCTAACACACGCGATGTCAAATACTTATTGAGTGACTTTTGTGGCATTTATCCGACTACTTAGTTGTTATTTACATCCCAGAGAGGAATCACATTCCTCCTCACTCCCCAAAGAGAGATGTCAGGCGTCCTGGGGTGGGACATGGAGCTGGCCTTGGAATGGGACAGTGAGTGAGCTTCCTTGCTTGGCAGGGAGAGGTTCCTGAGGAAAGATGCCGGTTCCAAGAATGCTCGTGCCTTAGGTTGGAAGGTCCCTGCTTCTAAGGGTGTGCCTGTGTGTGTGTGTGTGTGTGTGTGTGTGTGTGTGTGTGTCTGTCTGTCTGTCTGTATTCCAGGACCTGAGGCACTAGAACCCGAGGTCCACTGTGACTGATAGCATCCCTTGCTGATGGTGGCCCTGTGGAAAAGATGCCTTTCCTTCCCATCCCTCTCTCCCTGACCACAGCCCATATCTCTGTCCTGGCAGCACTTTCTACCTTGAACAAGTTCTGTCCCAGGCTCCCAGGTGTCAGCAGAGGCTCCTCAGCTATTCTGATGTTCTCTCCAAGAGGCAGAGACATTAATACAATCCTCATGGTGACCAGGGCCCTGGGGTTATGGAAGAAGAAGGCGCCCCAAGAAAGAAAGGAATGATTCCTAAACATGGTGGGCTGGGGGCTCAGAACCGTATTCAATCTGTCATCTTGCTAAGTACTCTCCCTTTCCCTTCTTCCCACCCTGCCTACACAAGAGAATCCCGAAGCAGAACATAATACTCTGAATTGTCATTTATTTCACTTTTCAAGTATCTTTTACTATAAATTCCTTGAGGACAGGGACCCTGTATGCCACTTTGTTGTAACCCCAGAGCTGGGAGTAGCACTTGGTACATACACTGAATTCTCAGTAATTATTTGCAGTTCCCAGTGGGGCTGTTCTCCCTGATGTCTGCCTCTCCTGCTCTACCTAGACCATCTTTTTCTGGTCTTTTGCCTGCCTAACTCCTCCTCATCCTTATAGACCCCACTTGGCTGAACCCTCTCAAAGATGCCTCCTGCACCCCTCAGGCTGGCTTAGCAGCTCCTCCCCTGGGCTGTCTTGAGGTGCTCATCACACTGCACTGTTGTGGCTGGTTATAGTCTGTCTCTCCTACCAGGCAGGGGGCTTCTGCAGGGCAATACAATTCCTGGCACACAGTAGGTAGTCAATAAACGCTTTCCGAATGGACATAGATGATTTTGTAAGCAATGTTTGTGTCTAGGCATAGATCAGATAAATAAGACATTGGTCCAGTTCCTTGAACTTCTTTGACTTTCTCAGTCTGTGACAAGGAGACCAGGTGACCAGATCAGCCTACATCGACCCTATAGCACATTGCTAGATTCCTCTGTGCTTCTGACTTTTAAAGGTAGGTCCTATGAACTGTGGCCATCTGTAATGTAAGTACAGTCTTGCTTTAGACGCTGGGATCAGCCCTGCCCTTGGTCAGAGAGCATGTAAGGAAGGCTAGGTTCTTTATTTATTTAAAAATGTTTGCTGAGTGTTGTGGACTGAATATCTGTGAATCCCCCAAATTCACATGCTGGAGATGGGGCTTTTGAGAAGGAATTACATTTAGATATGCTCATATGGGTGGGGCCCTGTTCTGATGGATTAGTGCCTTTCTAAGAAGAGACAGACACCCGAGAGCTTGCTCTTTATCTTTCCACCATGTGGGTCACAGTGAGAAGGCAGCCACTGCAAGCCAGGAAGAAATCCCTCACCCAAACCCAATTGTGCTGGTGCCCTGGTCTTGGACTTTCAGCCTTCAGAACCGTGAACAAATAAATGTCTGTTGTTTAAGCCATATTTTACCGTGGCAGCCCAAGCTGACTAAGATACTGAGAGCCTTGCCCTCGGGGCCACCCAATCTGATGGGGGACCTGAACAAGTACAAAACAGTGACCCATCAGAGCTGCGGACATGGTGCAATGGAGCTTAGAAAATGGACAGTGAGCTTTACTGGGGAAGAGGGGAAATATGTGGGCAGACACTATAGGAGCAGGCTTTGAACTAGCCAGTAAAGTGAAACTGGCATTTGCCAAGGAGAGGTCAGGAGGGAGGAGCTATGTGGGGGGAAGTGCCAAGAGGTGAGGTTTTACGATCTGTTTAGGAGAAAGCGTCATCAGCAGTTTTCTTAACTTTGAAGACCACACCCTCACCTCCTTGATAAACACGAAATCTCAGGTCCTCCCTTCACAATCTTTGACACAAAAATGAAATATTCTGAGTCCAGATCAAAGCAAAGCTATAGGGGAAGCACTGCATTGCTTTGATTTCAATCTGTATTTCCTTACTCCCACCCCCAGTTCCAGTGTATCCCCCTGAGATAGCTGTCTCTGCCACCATATTGGAAACCAGCCCACCAGTTTGCATGGAGGGGCAGCGAAGGTAAAGCTTATAAATAGAGAAGCAACACAGTGAGATTTAAGAGGTGGCAGAGTGGGATAGAGACTGGGGCAGGTAGAGCAGTTTTGACCATTGTAATTGTCTCAGAGGCTGAACATTAGTGCTGGGGCTTGGGAAGATGGAGAAGAAGAGATGGATTAGAGACAGATGATGGTGGAGAAAACTGTTAAGGCTCGGAGATGAATGGATGTGGGGTGCACAGGATCTCAGGCCTCGGCCCAGGCTGCACCACACATTTATTCAACAATATGTACTGCTGGTCCTACTGTGTACCAGAGACTGTGGTAAGCACTGGGCATGCACTGAAACCCAGCACAGGCAAGTCCCCCATTTCTATGGAACTTGCATTCTAGTAGTAGGAAGCTGGGCTGCAAAGAAGCAGAGAAGTATATGAACAAGATCATTTTAGATAGTGGTCTATGCTAGAAAGACAATAAAATGAGGTAATGAGATGGAGAGGGATTGAGGGTGGGCAGGGTGGAAGAAGGAGGCTTGGGGGTCACGGAAGTGACTCCAAAAAGTGATAGCAGAGCTGAAAACTGAACGATGCTTCAGCAGTGAGCCATGGGGTGACCTGGAGGCAGAGCATCTAAGGTCCCAAGGTGGGAATGCCTATTTTTCACATACTAAAAATAAAATGTTTTTTTTTTTAAAAAAACATTGCTGGCATCCTATTCTCACACTGACATAGAAGCAAGGAGAGCTCTCTGTTCCCCAGGAAGGAACCTCAAAGCGCACACTGTCTTGCTCCTTGCTCTCACATTAGGACATCTGGGTCACTGTCTGGAGACTCGTCCTTTCCTAGGTTTTTCTCCCTCTGCTCTATAAGTGAGGCAGACGACAAAACTCAATGTGGTGATGCTGTAAATGTGCTCAGAGCAGACCCACCAATAAGGCTCTCTCCCTTATCCTATTCCCAACGTGTAGATTTGGGTTGAAAATGGGGATGGGACATACTATGTCTGCAGATCTTTCTGCGTGAAAGATGCACGACCTTTATCTCCAACAACGTTAACCAAAGGCCTATGCTGGGGAGACGAAGTCTATAGCAAACATGAACTTCACCTTTATCAGGGTCCCCCAGGCATGTGAAACATTAAACAAAACAAAACAAAACCTCAGTAAAAATACTAGAAGAAAAGATTCCAAAATGGCAGCAGAGGTTGCTCTTAAATGGTTCAATGAAAGGTTATTTCTTGCTATTTTTTAATTTTTTCTCTGTACTCTCCAGTTTCCTTGAGAATATGTATTACTTGAAGATCAAAAACCAAAACCCCAAAATGTCCCAAACCCCAAAACTTCAATGTGGTGTGTTTCTTGCTTCATTTGGGCCACCACATCCTCCAGGGTACAAGGCAGCTTTTTTCTAACAGCTGCTACTTTGATCCTAGTTGAGATCCATCTAGTGTTTTCAAAAGAGAGGCGTATGCTTGCTCACAGAAAGACAGACTGAACAACTTAGAGAATAAATGAATGAAAGGATAGAGGGAGAAAACTTGAAGAGACCCACTGGGGGAAAAATTGTTTCATTCTCCCTCAACTAGAGCAACCGTAAAAACGTCAGGTTCTCAAACCACAAGTTTTCGTTTTCAGAATAAAAGTAGGAGATCAAGCCCTTTGGAAGTAAATGCAGGTCAAGATTTTTAAATTCAGTTTTTGAGGAGAACTTAATTGCATACCATTCAAAGTCACTTTTATTGACATTGATATTAGCTTTAAAAGTAATTAAACGTGTTTTTAGGCCTGCCAGTGTTTACTGTACCAGAAAGACACTAAGAAGAGTTGGTTTTGTATGATGTTATTAAAAAGAAATTTATTTTACTCTGCCCTCATTGACTTCCCAGCTCCTGTGGGGTCGCCCTGGACTGTGGCTTGGCATGTGACCCCCACTGCACGCAGCCTCATGGCTCTGGGCATGTGCAGTCCCAGATCTCCCCAGGTAAGTTTCTCTGCAAAGTTTCTCTGACCCCTTTTTCCCAGGGGGTTTGAGCACTCTTCACCTCCATCGGCTTCTAAACAGGCTCCTAGTAGGACCACCAAGGACTTATAGTGTATGTGTGTTTTCATGTCTGTCTCCTCTTGCTCAGCCAAGAGTTTCTTCAGTGCACGGTTGTTTGTGATTCATCTTTATAACCCCTGTAATGCTGGCACACACAGAGGACTCAGGAAAGACTGCTGGGTGAATGAGCAAACTAACCATGGCGCCAACGCTGACTGCTTCTTCGGTGATAGCAAGAACTGACTTAAAAGAAGATATTCTAAGGCACATTTGGTCAGGAGAAAGGAGCAGCCCTCACTCCATTTTCTCTTCCTCATTCCCACAGTCAGGTCACCCTGTATCTGAGAATCAAGGAATGGTCTCCTAACTAGTCCTTCTGCCACCTGCTTCTACGTCCCAACAAGTCACACTAATCACCCATGGTCAGTCCCGTGCACACCCCAGGGGTAATAAGAGTAATCACGTGAGGATACCAAAACAAAATTTTAAGAGTTTCATTATCATCCCTTTGTTTTAAAATCTCATTTACTGTGTGTGAATTATAACGTTCACTCCATCATTAACAACTCTTATTTAGCACTTACTATGTGTCAGGGACTGTTCTAAGCACTTTCCATATATTCGCTAATTTAATTCCCACAACAATCCAAAAATAGATACTATTATTACTCCCATTTTTCAGAAGAGGAAACTGGGGCACAGGGGTTAGGAAATTTGTCCAATGTCATAAAGCTAGTTAGTGGCAGGTCTGGGATAGCTCTCATTATGTTCACAGCCCTAACTATACTGCTTGTATTCCTTAGTGGTGTGGTGGGCAATATATATTAAATAACCTGCGTATAGGACATGGATGCCCAGAATTTTCCTAGTGAGAGTGTGCAATAATGAAAATTATAGCTTTTTTTTCAGTCACTGACTATGCGAAGAGGTGACAAAATTTTAAAGGGCCAGACAATAGATATTTTAGGCTTTGTAGGGCAAGAGGCAAAATCAAGGCTACTCATATAATGAGAGAAAACAAATTTTCACAAATTTTACTGATGAAATAAAAATATAATAAGAAAAATAATAGAATATATTTTTTGTCAAATCTGTCTACTCGTGAGAAGAATTAATTTTTTTCTATGGGACATAGAAAATTTTGACTTAAGTTGGGCTCAGAGTTAAGTGTTACCTATCATCAGGTCAATTGTAAATGTTCATCTATAAAATATCATTCTTAACTTGTGGCTCAAAAACAGTGAGCAGATTTGGTCCGCGGGCCACAGTTTGCAGACCCCTGGACTCTGCCATTATTCCCCGAATTAGTGCAAACTCCTCCACCACACAGTCTCAGATATCCTTGCAGCCTTGATTGCTGCTGTTCCCATGATGAATTTTTTCCCCATCCAACTGAATTACCACTGTTCCTTGGACATTCTCTGGTTTCTCCTGAAAGGCCTCATGGTCCAATAGAACAAGCAGAAGTAAAGAAATTTGTGTTTAAATCTGGATTCTGTCACTTTACAGTTCTCTGTCTTTCAGTAAGTGATTTAACCTCTGTGCCTCAGTTTCCCCACATGTGTGTAAACTGGTTTTCAAGCCTCACCATGCTGTGGGCAAAGACGGAGGTCTCCAGTTTCCCCAGTGCTCATCCCCATCCTCCCTCTCTTATAGGGCCCTTGGTCCCTGTTGAGGCTTCCCTTGGTGACTTCTGGGGGTCCCGCCTATACAAGCGCATGCTTGCTGGACACCACCATTGTCCATTCAGGCACCACAGATTTTGCTCATCCTGCCGTGGCTCCATTGGTGCTGTCACTGATGCCCTTGGTCCAGACCCCACCCAACTTGGGAGGGAAGTTGCCTTGTCCTCTCTGTAGTCCATTGTTAGAGGATCACCAGAGCAATACTACTTGTGGCCCAATATCTAAGAGTTTCTGGGAAAATAATCCTTTCCACATCAGCCACCACCCCACAGAATTCAGGGAGGTGAGTGCACCCCATAATATTCAGAAAGATCACTGGGCCCTGAGCTAGCAGACGGCTCAAAGGCCCAGCCAGGAGACACAGCTCCGAATGGCCCTGCTTCCCTAATGAATGTAACATTCTTATCAGGAAAATCTTTGTGCCCGGCTGAGCTATTCTCCTGAGATGTTCCCTCCAAAAGGCTCTTTAGCCCCTCTGAAAATAGTCCTCTGCTGAGCTTACCCAACTCATTCACTTGGATTCGAGGTAAAACCACTTTACGTGTCCCAGGTCAAGAATAAAAGCATTGACTCAACTGCAACTTTCTTGTGCATTAAATGACTTAAATTGTGCATTAAATGGTTTAGTATAAGCACATAGAGCTCTGCTTCCATACATACATACATACATACAGCTGCTTTCTCCTGGGTCTTCCATTCCAAGTCTTGGCAACCTGGTTCTTCTCACTGAGGGTGACATCACTGATGAGCGCTGATGTGGGCAGTGACCCCATATGCAGCCTTCTCAGAAAACATGCTCTGATGCCTTCTGGGGTTTTTCCCCCTTGCAAGTGTGCATAGATCATGCAGAGTTGGTGGCATCTCTTTCCCCCGGAAGGTTGCCAGATGTGTCCACCTGCTGTGAATAGCCCCACCTCTGACAGCTGCAACCTCACCTGTTCATAGGTTGCAGATGCTCACCAGCATTGCACAGCTGGGCTGCATTATTTAAAATCATGCTTCTGTGTGGTCTCAGCTGGCTTGTACTGGACAGTAGAGCTTCCCAATTTGCCTTGGTCCAGTCCAGCAGAATTACGTCTGTGTCGTTACCATCCCCAATGGGAACAAATTGTGCAAATACTCTTTTAATGGCTGCATAATCCTTCATCATAAAAATATGATTTATTTAACCATTCTCTTATTATTGTTAAGCAAATGTCATTTTCCAATTGTTTGCTCTTATAAAAATCGCTTCAGTGAACATATTTGTACACAAATCTTTGTGCCATTCAATATGAAATTGTACAGTGACGAAAATGAATGACAAAGCAGGGACTGCCTGAGTAGTAGGTCAAGATCTTCCAGCCAAAGGAAACTGAGGAGTTCCTGTTCATCTAACACCTGTGTTGAATTAGAACTCAGTGTGGCCTTGACACCAGTTACCTGTCAGTTCCCCAAAAGACTGTACCGTGTGATGGAAATTCTCTGGGAGGAGGTCAGCACATAAAAGAAGTTTCTAAAAACCAAGGAGAATCCTTGTCTTCCGGAAGTGCTCTTTCACGTGATCATTTGGATAGAGAGCCAGCACAGTCCAAGGACTTTGATGACAGGCTCACCTTCTTTTCCAACTTATCTTGTTATTTTAGGTGTCTTGTTATTTACATAGGTTTAATCAAATAAAAATAAACGGCAGTCCATTGCGTTAGATGAGATGACATCAGCCCGAAATGACTGGAAATGTCATCACAGAGTCACCTTGGGATATTTCTGAGGTTTGTTTTCTGTCCCTACCTTGTATAATCCAAATGCGTTCTTCATTTCTCTGACAGAGGCAGTGGGTTGTTTGCTGTCACAATACCACCCCCTTGACCATTCCATTGTTCGATTCTTGGAATAATACTCTGAAGGACAAACAGCTATTTTTATCATTCCAGTTTTATAGAGGGAGAAGCTCAGGCTCGATGATGTTAAATGGTTTCTCATCCATTTCCCAGTCTCTAGGCAGGCCTCTGGCTAAAAACTGTCCCTTGTCACCAGAGTATGCAAACATAGCATATAGTAATTATGTAAGCCCTGAACCGCTCCTCTGATTGTAGCCTCTCTCCCCATCCTCCTCAGCATCTGTACATAGTATTCATGAGTCCTTTAGATGGGCTATTGGCACAGTCATCTGAAAGGAGGAAGATTTCTTTGAGGAAAATGACTTGAGAGAAGGAAAGGAGAAAAACTAGCTAGCTTAGGGTCCAAGGGAGGCGGAGGGACTGAAGTAGGAAATGGTCACCAGCTCTACCTCCCAGGACGTCTGGGGCTCAAAGAAGACACACTCCTTGGTTTGTCTTAAACAGACTTCTGCGACCAGCTGGTGGGTCCTGCGACTGCTTTCACTTTCCATTCCCTCCACGACCTTGTTTCGGGGTTTCTCTCCCCCATGCAACATGCCCTCGCTGCTGCTGGCCTGTGGGTGCAGTTGAACTTGAATTATTCGCCAACGTTTTAAGTCATTTCCTAATACACACCTGAAACTAATGTAAAATAGTATTGAATGTCAACTGTAATTGAAAAAATGATTTTATTAATGTCACCCCAATAATTTTTAATTAAAAAAAAGTTTAAAAGAATTGTTACCTAATACTACTACTTTAGCCATCTAGATTTTGATGTTTCTTAAAAAAATGGAAGATTAGGCTCTGGTTGGCCAGCATTCCTGGGTGACAACAGATGGATGCAGCCGAGGCCTGATAGTCACTCAGAAAGAGGGGTGTGCACCCCACCCCCTCTGCCCACTCTGCTGCACTTTATCTCTCTGGCCTATGTAAGTCTTTCAGTTTGAATCCTGAAAGAGCAGATATGATCCAAGGCACTGCAAACACTTAAAAGTGAACACATTTTTGATGTCTGTTGGAAAACAGACCCAACTTTCTCATCCTTCTTTATCAGTTCTTCACCATGCAGCTGCTAGAATGCTGTGGTTCGTGGCAGGGACCCAGGTTTGGAATCAGAGAGTGGGTTTGCACCCAGCCTCTGGCATTCATTAGCTTTGTGATGCCAGTGAAGAAAAAGTTAGTCTGTATGGGTGTTTTCCCCAAGCATGGTGCAATCATCCAGGAATGGCAGGAGGTTTGGGGACCACTGTCTGGAGCACACAACGAAGAGATGTAATGCGAGAGGAGGCTGATCTTCCCAGCTGAATCTCAGAGAAGCTCAGCTGTGGTGGAGAATACGAGATACAGGGCTGAAATGGGAATGAACAAACAAATGAAAACGAACTCATAGATACAGAGAACAAACTGATGATTGCCAGATGTGGGGTTGGGAGGTGGGTGAAAAAGGTGACGGGATTAAGAACTACAAATTGCTAGATCCAGAATAGTCATGGGGATGTGAAGTACAGCACAGGGAATATAGTCAATAATACTGTAATAACTATGCATGGTGCCATGTGGAAGCTAGACTTATCGGGAGATCACTTCATGAATTATATAAATGTCTAACCACTATGCTGTCCACCTGAAACTAATATAAAATAATACTGGATGCCAATTCTAATTGACAAATAAAAATAAAAAGAAAAGAAGACATGGGAATGAATTAAAAGTCTGCCTATGGAACAACTGGGCCTTCCTACCTCACCTCATCGCCGAAACATCCCATAAGTTTCTATCATCCAGAAAAGATACTGTCAAATTCCTCTCTTTAAAAAAAAGTTGAATATCTCCAGAGGGGAGAAATCAGCTTATTCTAGCATTCAGGACTCCCAGGCACTTGGAGCCTTCTGGTTAACAAGCCTTGGTATACAGAACTCATAAAAAGTTTTTTGGGCTTTATCCTTAATTAAGAATGGACAATAAAAAATCTCTAGGCACTTCAGGAAAAGACCTCACAATAAAAGAGACTAAAATAAACAGAAAAAGAGACAACAGCCTCAAAAGAAAGCAGTTATTTTGAGGAACTCAAAATCAAAGCAAAGCAAACCAAAAAGCTCCAATTAATATATTCAGAAAGACTCATGAAGCCATTTCATTCATAAAAGAAGAATAGGATGTCAGGACAAAGGACAAACAAGCTGAGCTCTTACAAATGAAAACTATGAGTGTTCAAGTTATAAAAGAATCAATGGAAAATTTGAAAGATAAAATTACAACACTGTCTCTACACACAGAGAAGCAAAAGAAAAAAAAAGATTTTTTAAAAAAGGTAATAAAAAAGATAAAAAAAAGACTTAAAAAAACAATATAGGGGGTCCAACATCCAATTAATAGTATATTCAGAAAGAGAGAACAAAGAAAATCAAGGGAGTAGACAATATCAGAAAAATGCTTCAAGAGAATTTCCCAGCACTGAAGGCCACCCATCTCTAGACAGAAAGGGCCCACTGAGTGGAAAACACAAAGTTTGAAAAAAAGACCCACCTACTTACACAATCGGATTTTTTTAGAACATCGAAGATGAAGAGAAAAATAGAAAAACTTCCAACTAAAACATGGTCATCTATAGAGGAATAAAAACAATAATGAAAATTAAGCAGACTTCTCATTGGAAAGAACGGATGCTCAAAGGCAGTAGTAAAATGCCTTTAGTATTCTGTGGGAAAATGATTTGCAACCTACGGCTGAGTATGACATTACAGGTTGCGTTATAGCCTTTGTATGCTCTGAACCTCTGTGACTTCTGCTACCAGTTAGAGAAAACGCTCAGCTTTCAAAGTGTTCATGCGATTAGGCCCACCCAGATCATCTCCCAACCTTGAAGTCAACGAATTAGTAACTTTAATTACACCTGTAAAATCCTTTTGGTCATGTAACATTACAGAACGTAATCATGGCAGTAACCTCTGGGGACATGGGGAGTGGGGGCTGTTTTATTGTTTGATCACACTGCTCAGAAAATGACTCTTATTTTTATGTCTGATGTGTTTTATGATAAAAAAAAATAACATAGAAAAGTATTAAGAGAAAGTTTTTTTAAAAACATGTCCCAAATCTCACTTCCCAGAAACAGCCATCATCAACATTTGGAATCATCACCTCAACGGGTCCTTGTGCCTGGAAACAGAGCAGAAAGATCAATGGACAATAGTGGGATTTTGCGCTACAAATGACTTTTGAGTAAAAATGATTAAAATTAATTTTACAGAAAAAGAAAGTGAAGTAAAACAGGAGATGCTAAACTTCAGCTAAAATGTTTCTCTACCACAAAAATTCTTAAAATATCCCCTTTAAAGCTAAAAAAACTAACACAAGAAATCATTGAGAAGTTGGAATTAGGCTTGCTTTACAAAGCTGAAGTTCAGGCATTTTATTTTTTAGAGTGATTATTTCCCTGCCATTAAAGATGAATAAATTTCCATACTTACAAGTCTTCCTACTGCCCTTTCCTATCACTTCCCAATTTTTGTCAGGTGTATAATTATTTTTACAGGGTAAGAGTTTGTGATGTTTACATTTTGTTCTTAAACCATAAGTTTCACAGCTGTTTTTGTCTTAATTCTGTATTTAAAACAATTCAAAAAACTCATCTTCCTATTTTAAAAAAATTCTCAGTTCTCCTCTTGATTTTGATTCATCCCTTGGTTGACTGGATTTCAGTATAAAGAATTTTTTTCAAGAATATGAAAAGCCTGAATTCTTTCACACTTGATGATGACTGCCAATAGTCTTTACACTTACAGAACAACTGGATAGAATATAAAATCCATGAGTGACACCTTTATATTCTTAACTTCTGTAGACCTTGCTTCATTGTCATTTTTTTTTCTGGTATATTTTATTATTGATCACTCAGAACAAATTTCACTTCGACATAGCATGTGCTTTCTATCTGCTGACTCAAGCCTTCTTTCAGTTAAGTTTCTGCTGTTGTTCCATTTGTTCTGGGAACTTCTTCAGGAACGCCAATTATTCATATATTGGATCTCCATGGTCTATTTTCCATAACTATCAAATTTTTATAATTTTTAACATGTCTTTATTCTTTTCCATATTGTTCTGTCATGTTTTTATTTGTGGTCATCCTATTTTGGTTTGATTCTAAAGCAGCTTTTCTTCCCTTTCTTGAGTTCTGCCACTCAGCTTTATCCTCTTTTATTGCTCTGTAATTCCTTATTTGTACCCATGACCCTCCTCTTTGAGATTATTTTTTTTTAAGGGAGACAATTTTGAAATTTCTCTGGTGAGATAGAGGACTCTTTGTTAGGGAACAGCATGGGAAAGGTGGCAGAAGGACACTCAGGCACCTGGCAGCTTTGCTTTGGTGTTTCCAAGAGTTAACTTCCTCTCCATCAGAGAATATCGCTGAGATTCTCAGGTATGGGCACTCTGGAAGCTACCGACACCCCCAGCAAGGCTCTCTCAGTTTAGGATCTCTGGTTTATAACCTCGCAATTGAATTTCCCATCCCCCTGTTGTCTGCTGACAACAGAAATAAATAATCATCAGCCGGGTTTCTCCTTGACATCGATCTTCCCTGAAATCATTCTAGTTATCTGCAAGAATACTACCTGTGGTGGGGTAAGAGTTTCTCCTGTGGGGTCCTTGGATCTTGTTACTCAAATCTAAATTTCAGTCATTTGGGTACCACTTCCACAATTTTGCCTCATCTGCATGTTACCACCATCATAATCAATATTCTTCTTTGAATCAACTCCCAATTTTTACTTATTTAATAAATAGACTTTTTGCTATCATAAATGAAAAGCCAGTTTCACTTGCCGTAAATAGGAAGTAACTATTAAAAAATAAATGCAATGAAAACAAATAGTAAATTCTAGCTAGATATAGTTGTCTGCTGGAAGCTGAGTCTGAGGTCTATATTTTCCTGGTTAGAAAGAGAGATTAGTACAAATCAGAGGTAAGTTAAAGACCACTGGCACCCAACTATTTTCTTCTTGATGTAATCGCAAATGAAAGAGAACTCTGAAGGACTCACTTTTCATTTTGTTATGCGATATAATTAAATGGCTGTCATCCTACCACCTAAACTTATCTCCTGTTCCCTTAGTAATACAAGTCCCC
Organism: Macroglossus sobrinus; assembly: GCA_004027375.1. Classification (NCBI taxonomy): domain Eukaryota; kingdom Metazoa; phylum Chordata; class Mammalia; order Chiroptera; family Pteropodidae; genus Macroglossus; species Macroglossus sobrinus. The sequence goes on from PVKZ01001978.1 coordinate 69,878, forward strand.
CTCACCTTTGGGAAACCCCACTCTAGTCCAAGGATTAATGATTTGGTCCTTTGGGACTATGACACTAACTTCTAAGGAAATATCTTTCCTGCTTAAGGCTGGAGGCAGTGTATGTCAGCTCTGAGCATTTCACCAATTTCAATACGGATTTTACAGCATTTGGCCGGCATACTTCAGGGTTTGTGGTTTGAGGTTTTGTGAGTTTCCTTGTTTTATTAAAAACGGGGCTTTTTCTGTGTTTTTTCTTTTCTTTTCGTTTTTTCTTTTTCTTTCTTTCTTTTTTTTTTCTTTTTCTTTCTTTGTTTTTTGTTGTTGCTTCTAGAAGGTAATGGAGTGGAGGGTTGGGGAGGAAGGGAGTGAGAATGTCTTCACTCCTTTTAACTGAATATATATGTGATGTGCATGCCTCTGGAGTCTCCCCAAGCTGTGCAGTCACTGGCACAGGTCATACAGTCCGATAGCAGACCAGAACTTCCCACTCAGCCGAGTGCTCTGTACCTGTCACAGAAGGTGAAGCGAGAAACTGCCTAAATGCTGCTCCCCCCCAAAAAATTTCCTTCTCATTTGTGAACTCGAGGTGTGTGTGTGTGCCTTCCCAACATCCCTTCTGAGAACAGTGGCAGTGTGTCAACTCCAGCACAGGATGGGTGTGTTCCAAGAACATGAACCTCACACTCCCTGACTCTGTTGTCGCTGCATCCTGCAACAAGGCCCTCACACTTACTGGATCTGTATCACACAGTGAAGGTTGTGACAGGGTCGAAAACAGAATCATGATGTCGTCTTTGACTTCTTGAAAGTTCTTTTTTATTTGGGTATACATCTGAGTGTTTGGACGGTGCCAGTTAAAGGAAGGCCTGATCCTAACGCTTATAAATCCAGAGGTGAGGAGCTTCCGCTCACTCTGCATGAATGATAGTTCATTGAGTCCTATTGGCTCACATCGATAAGTCCTCCCAACTTTGCTTTAGTCCCTCCCGCCCCCGGGCTAAGGATCAATGAAACCACACAGCAGGGCCCCACCGATGCAGGCCCACAGGTTAGGAGGTGAGCAGGGAGCCCCAGTCTGGTGCCAGGTATCAGCAGGCCTGGCCAAAGGCAGTTTCTAAGGAAACAATCTTATTTTCAAGCTTTTTTCTCTATTAGTCTTCCTGGCCTTAGCAGAAACCTGGCTTTCCCCTGGACCAGTTCCCTTTCCCAGCCCTTTCACAGACAGTCCCTGCCCCCGCTACCTTTCCATCTCCCAGGGCAGGAGGGAGCAGAGATCCTTTCCTCAGTTCCAGAAACTACGTCTGTCCAGTCCGCTGTACATTTTCTCACACCATGTCAACAACTTTGACTCCTTTGCTTTCAAGCCATCCTCCCATATCACCGTCTGATAAGCTCCCTTGCCAATCCTATTTGGTGTTCCCAGTCCCTGATTCATAATTCTTCTTCCTATCTTATCTAACATCATCACCACTGCCTCTGAAAAGCTGCTGTTTCAAAACTCCAAACTCTTACTTACCAAGCTCTCCTCTACCGGTTGTACATGACAGTTGTAATTACAAAATTGATTCTACAGTATAATCATGTGGGGAGCTCTAAAAAGAACCCCGAAGTCCAGGCCCTTTCGTAGATCAGTTATGTCACACTTTTCAGGGGTCTGAGGTGACTCCAATGTGCAGTCAAGGTTGAGAACTGCTGTTTCACTCACTTATGTTAATAAGTTCCTGCTCCTAGGCTGGACTCCAGGCTAGTAGGTTACTCTTGGCTGCACTGCCTGCTCACTCAACTTGGGCTCTGGGGTCACTCACTTCAGCCAGGTTGTTGTCAGCCTCGAGGGGGAATGTAAGTTGCTAGAGGAAGACACTGAAGTATCCTGATTCAGGCTTTCTAACTCCACCTGGGCCCCCAGTGCCAGTCAGCAATTATCCAAGCTGGCTTGCTCTATTTATTTTCCACAGTGACTGTTCCAAATTGTTCCCACTATCTTCAATTCCTGAGTCCATCTTCTCCCATCTCCCCCATCACGCAGCACACAGGACCTTGTGTCTCTGAACTAAACTCTTTGCTGCATGTGTGCACATCTGAATGGTTTCTGTCTACAGGAGGGATCAGCTTATAAGGGATCAGCTGTTTTATTGAGATTATACCCTAAATTGGCTTCTCTTTTTATACCTACTCTTTAAATGTAGTTTCCCAACACCTCCCCTTCCCCAACACCACCACCATACATTCATTCACTCATTCAACAAACATTTACTAAAAGCCCATTTTGATCTAGAGCCTATTCTAGATGCTATGAATACGGAGATGAGATGACCAAGATCCCCAAGTCTGTAAGCCGGTCCATGCCCGCCTCCAGGCTCTCTCTTTTCTCTTTCTTGAGGAAGGACTTGGGACATCCTCCCATCAACGGCAATCCTCTCAGCCAGTCCCAGCCCAAACAATTTTCTTCAGAGATTATTTTCATTGGCTCTCCAACCTCTTCCCCATCCACCCCATCTCAACACCAAACATGTTCCAGTATTTCTCATCTTAAAAAACAATTAAATAGAATACTACCATTAGATATCACAGTCACAACTGCTGTAGGCGAGATCTACCACCAGATGCTAAAATTAGTGGGTGAAAGATTAAGGAGAAACAGGATATTTGCATAGTCTAAAAGTATCTCACAAGCCTTGCAATATTTATCCAGTATAATGGGGAAAAAGTAACTTTAGAGTAGGAAAAAAATAGCAAACACCACCTTAACCAAGTGTCCAAGATTAACATCACAAGTCATAAGACTATAGACTTCTTGTATCCCTGATGTGGTGAGCTGATGAAGAGCACATCACCTCCATGGCACTCTTGACAAAAATGTGTGCCTTCAATTTAATCAGAAGAAAACATTAGACAAACCAAAATCAAAGGTCATTTTACAAAATATTTGACCAGTACTTTTCAAAAGAGTTTAGATGATAAAGTTAAGAGAAGACTAAGGAACTGCTACAGATTGGAAGTGACCAAAGAGCCATGACAACTAAATATAACAAAGATCCTGGATTGGATCCTGGCACATAGAAAGGACATGATTGTGTTCCAGTAAAACTTGATGCACATTGAAATTTAAAGTTCAAACAATTTTTTACATATTATGGTATACTCTTTTAAAAATTTTTTCATCCATTTAAAAATGCAGTAACCATTTTTGTGGAAAAAGTGGTAACATCTGTAGGAGCTGTAGTTTATTTAATAATATTATACCAATGTTGATTTCCCATTTAAACCATTGGTTAAACTATGGTATGTAACATACTAACACTAGGGAAAGCTGGGTGAAAGGTATGTGGTAATTCTGTACTATTTTTGCAACTCTTCTGCAATTTTAAAATTATTTAAAAAAAAAAACAACAAAAAACTCTCTGGATCCTTCTTTCTCTATTTTCCTTCAGAGTACAACTCCTTGAAAAAGATGTCCACATACTCTTTTTATACCTACTCTTTAAATGTAGTTTCCCAACACCTCCCCTTCTCTGTCAAAACCACCTTGGGCATTGTCACCAATGTCACTCAAGTTGGTAAATTCATGGGATTTTGCCAGACCTCATCATACGTGCCTTCTCAGGGCATGTGGCATAGCTGACCAATCCCTCCTTCTTGAAACACTTGGCTTCCAAGATATAAAACTCTCCAGGTGGTCCTCGTACATCACTGGCTCCAATGTCACAATGTTGGAATTCCTTAGACTTCGGTCCTGGGCTCCTCTCTTCTCCTACACATTATCTCCCTAGGTAGTCTTACTCATACCTCTGGTCTCAAATAGCATCCACATGCCAATGGTTCCTAAATTTATATCTCTATCCTAGACCTTTCTGCAGGGCTCCAGACTCATATATCCACATAGCTACTTCATATTGGCATTGGATGTTTCAAAGTTAAACTCTTGGTATTCTCTCTGATATGTGCTTTTCCTTGAATTCACCCATCTCCATCCACCCAGTTGCTCATGCTAGAAACTTTCATGTCATTATATATCTAGAAATATTCCATTTCTTTTCACACCTACTATACCCACTATCGTCTTTTGCCTAGATTACAGTGATAATCTCCTAACTGGTCTCCCTGTATCCCCTCTTGCTCCCTCCAGCCCAGTCTCCAAACATGAACCATGGTGGCCTTTTGAAAATACTACCCCAATTATATCATTCACTTGTTTAAATTCCTTTCATCACTTATGACTTCACGTAGAAAAAAACTTCAAAAATATTAGGTCCCACCACACACTTCATGATGGGGTGTCTGCCTGCCTCCCTCACCTCATCTCCTGTTTACTGTGTTATGGCCCAGTTCGTTTCCTCTCGGTCCCTATAATACCGTAGGCTCTTTGCCCACCTCAGGGCTTTGCATCTGTGTGTTCTCAGAATTTTCTCCCCATAACAGTCTACTTGTAAAATCATCAGTGTAGGCTAGATTATGCTTTGGTAGCAAACAACCCCAGCATTGCCATAGCTCATGCCTAATAAGATTTATTTACTGCTCACATGACAGTCTGATGTAGGTCATGGTGGCTCTTCTTCAAGTGGAGACTTAGGGGTTCAGGGTTCCTCATAATTGTGGTCCCCCATATCAAAATGTGGCCTTTATAGTTGCTGTGGAAAAAGAAGAAAGTATGAGTGATTATGCAGGGTTTTACCTGCCAGGCCTGGAAATAGCACATATCATATCTGCTCATACCCTGTTGGCTAGATCACAGTCACATGACCCTAGCCTAACTGCAAAGGTAAAAAAAAAAAATTAGTTTTCCTCTGTCCAGGAAGAGGAAATGAGATTGGTGAGCATCAGGCCAATCTCTGCCACATCCTGGTTAAAATCTACTCATCTTTGAAGAATCAGCTTAAATAATACTTCCTTATAAAGGCCTTTAAGCTTTTCTAACCTAAATTAGGCCCTCCTATTATATCCTATTGTAGCACCCTGTAATTTTCCTTTACAGCATTATCACCATGAAAAGTTTCCATTTTCTTATGTAATGACTTAAGATTTTTTCCATTTCTAGACTGCAGGCTCTATGAGAGCAAGAATTGCATGATTTGCTCCCACTGTTCCTCTAGCATCTACCACAGCACTTGGTATATAATTGGTGTAAAAGTCATTGAGTAAACAAGAATTGAGCACAGCCGTTCCCTGGCTACAAATAGCACATCGCTTGTGGAGGAAAAAGACAAGTAAGTAGGCAGTCATGGCTTAGTGGGATAAATGCTCTAGGCAGGCAAGCCTAGGGAGCTGAGGGCAACCCGAAGGGGCGAAGGGGCTGAGGAGGCCTCTCTGCTTTATCTTCCATGGCAATCTAATCCAGGAGTTTGCAAACTATGGCCCGCAGGTTTTCTGCCTGTTTTTTTTTTTTTTAATGGTCCAAGGGCTGAGAATGATTTTTAGATTTTAAAATGGTTGAACAGAATCAAAAGAATAATAAATTATGACACATATAAGAATGATGTGAAATATTATTTTAGTGTCCATATATATATATAAAGTTTTATTGGAACATAGCCATATTCATTAGTTTACTTACGTCGATGGTGGCTTTCAATAGCAGAGTGGAGTAGTTGTGAAAGAGACCACATGGTCAGCAAAGTCTAAAATATTTACTATTTGGTCATTTACAGAAAAACTTTGCTGACCTCTGGTCTAATCCACACTTAATTTAAAAGTTCACTTCTATGTGAATACATTCAAGTGTCCATCTTAATCTCTTTTTCCCATTCTCATGTCCACTGCCAGAAATTAGGCTACCATAAATTCTATCCTTGCAAACAATACTCTTGCTCTGCTATCTTTCTCTTCCTTACTTCAGTCCATCCTTTTCACTAATTTCCAAGAGAACAGTTTTGATACATGTAACTACTCTTTGAAGCCCCACATCCTGAACTAAATAAAATCTTCACTGCTCAGCATATAATAAAGATTCTCCATTATCTTACCACATCTTATATTTGGGCTGTATCTCTCACATCATACTTCATTCAGCCTCATCTGTCACTCAACCCACCCTTGTCTTCTCTACCTCCAGGACTATGCTTACAGTTACCATTTCTGCACGAAACGTCTGCTTTTGCTATTTCCATCTTAACCATCCTTTAAGTTGGTTATTTCAAATGCCTCCTTGCCCTAAAAGCCTTCCCCAGCTCCTCTACTGAGAATAATCATTGCCATCTGTGCGATTTTCTAACAGTTTGTATGACTGTTTTATTTCAAATTCAGCTTTATAGTTTACTGTGTATGTACACAGATTGTTTTTCACGTTCTAATGAAAGCTGCTTAGGGGCAGGGATTGTATTCTATTTTATTAATCTCTGTATCCTTTTGGAGCTTTGGATGCGGCTTGTACAAAATGTAAATGCCTGTCTTTTGTAAAAGAGCTGGGATCGTGAATTTTTGCTGTCTAAGGACTCCCTGTATTTAAGCACAAGCTCCACTTAATTTATTTAGGGCTCAACAGGGCGAATAACACCTTTTTAAGATGCGTTGTCTCCCAGCTGGCCACACACCTGTGTACGGCTGTCTAGGACCCTAACTTACGTTTGCCAACACGTGTGTGAGAATCACTCCCCTCCCCCTCCCGGCCCCGCCTCCGTCCATGGTGATTGGCGGACCACAGGTTCCAATCGGCCCACCCCGCCTCTTTCAGCAACAACCAATCAGAGACCCGAGAGCCTCCTGACTACTAGACACTGTTTACTAACAGATCGAAGCTGGAGAATAGGGGCGTGACCATTTCGGGGAGGTCAGGGACGGGAAGATCCTGACCACGCGTGCGCACCAGGGGAGGTGGGCGGGGCGCAACCTCGGACCTCCCCAGTCGGATGGTCGCGCTCCCCCCTCCGCGGCCGCCCCGCGGAGCGACAACAATTCCGAGGAGGGGCGGGGCGCTCGCGCCGCGTAGAGCGCCCTGACCAATGGCGGCGAGCGCTGGCGGACGCGCGCGGCCCGCACCCAATGAGCGGCGGCGGCCCGAATGGCTCCGGCACCTGGCTGGCTGTGGGCGGAGCGGCTGCTGCGAGGAGGAGGCGGCGGAGCAGGGGGCGGTTTGGTTGCGCGGTACTAGCGGTGCCCGCCGTAGGGGGAGGAGGCGGAGGAGCGAGCCGTGCGGCCAGAGCGGGAAAGCGACTCGGCGCTGCGCCCGAGTTCTGGAGCCGCCGCGCCCGGCTCCTGGGGCTGCTGCGGGAGCCGCGCGGGGCCGGGTGTCCGCTGTCTCCCAGGTCCCCTGGTAGAAGCCCGCGGGATCGGAAAACGGAGAAGATGGAGGAGGGCGGCGCGGGTACCGGCGGGGACGGCGGCGCCGGGGGAGAGCAGCTCCTCACTGTCAAGCACGAGCTGCGGACGGGTGAGCGACCCCGCCCTCTGCCGGCCGGGCCCGGAGCGGGGGCGCGCCCCGAGGTCACGCGGGTGCGGGTGCCGGCGCGGGCCGGGGGGCGCGGGGCTGGGCAGTGGTCGCGGGGGGCGGGGCCTTGCGGGCGGGGCAGGACCCGGGGGGTCCCCGGAGGTCGGGGAGCGCCCCGGGGCAAGCGAGCGGAAAGTTTTCCGGAGCCGTAGAATGAGCTGCGGGCTCTGGACGTTGGGGCCCGCGGGGCAGTTGACAGTTGCCTGTTGGCACTCGTCTCCGAGGATGTCTTCGGGCCCCGTTCCCGCACAGGTGACACATCTGTCACTGCATCCTGTTTGGGATAAAAGGTGCGCCTTCCTCAGTGTGGGGTGAACGACAGTTGTTTTGGGAGTGTGACTCACTTCTCCACCCCTCTGTTTCCCTAGGGGTGGTCCCGGTGGTGGTTTGTGGAACCACCCCCTAATGTGCTGGGGTCCTGTACGAGATAAAAGGGTCGCTGTCCCGGGCTTTTCAGGAGTGCAGTCTCCAGTGAGATAAAGAGGGATCGCGGGCTCCGGGGACTGAGTGCTTTTATTTGCAATTGTCATGAAATACTATACTTGGCCCTAAATTTCTTTCAAAGGTCTCCTGAGATGCAGGCTCTGTAAATTTAAAGCTCTCGGTAAAACTAGCCGACTTAAGCGCTTACGTTTTAATGTTTGAGATCGCTACAGTTGTCCCATGCTTTATACTGGTTAAATTACTTTATTCATTGCGTGGGTCTGGGTTGTTCATTTTAGAAAATGCTTATTTGGATTGATCAGTAAGTTTGGATTTATATTTGTGGAGCCCTTTCCTATTAGAGATTTCATTTCGGAGCAGATAATTTATTCATTATTACTATTAATTATTGTGAACGTTTATATAGGTTTTTGATTCAACTTCTTTGGCATATGGGGATTTTTTTTTTTATTATGTAGACAGTTTATACAGTAGGCTTTAGGTGTATGCCTAGTACACCTTGCTCTTTTGAACAGGTTGTAAAGTTAGATCTGTCATTGTTGTTTTAGTTTTCGTTATTTCTAATTTGTTTGCCAGTTATCATTCCACTACCAGTCTAGTGACTTAATTTAAAAGGATGCTTGCTTAATTCAACATATTTAAACATTTGTGTTTTTGTTATGTATCTTGAGCCAGTTATTCCACAGTCTTTCTGAGTTCCTGTTATAACCCATGCAGGTTTGGTTGGTTTGATTTTTCTCTCTCAGTTTAATAGACAACTGATGTTTTCAAAGGGCTGTTAAGTCAATTATTCAGTAAGCATTTATTAAGTATTAATATCTGATTGGTGCCAGGCTCAGTGTCAGGTGCTTTCTGGTGTAGAGATTTTTAGTATCTTTTTTCTATCTTACATAATGTTTCACTGATTTATATGTAGAATCCTGTACAGCATAAGCTACTTGAAGTCATATGCTCCTTAGCCGTTGACCGTGGTACAAGCAGCTTTTTGCTAGATGACCAAAGAGCAACCTACTTGGTAGTCAACCAACTGCTCAGTTTCTGGGTTTTGCAAACAATGCTAGTTTTGTAGAAAACAATGAGTACTGCTTTATTTTCCCTTCTCTACTGTGTGAATCATCAGCTTCAAGTTTGCATTGCAGAAATTTTTCTGATGGATGGTGAGATTATACTGAATTCATTAGAACTGTTAACTGTCAAAGGAAATGAACAGTCTTTTTTATTTCTTGCTGATCTTTGGAACAACTGACCGAATATAGTGGTCAAAAACTGTTAAAATACAACTAGAAAAATTCACTTATCTTCAGCCAACTGTGCTCCTTGTCAGCACTTGGTGCTATAATAGGCACCAAAGTAATTTGATCTGATGCGGTCCCTTGCTTCTCATGATGTAGACACGTTACGTAGTCATATCAAGTCAGCAGTTGGTGATTGCCCATTTGTGCCAACACTGTATGGCATACTATAGGATGAAAAGGCAATAAAAGTCAAATGTCAGGACATGGAAATTGTTGCAGTTGTGTAGACAGAGTGCTGTGGCATGCCTGGACTTGGAATTGAAAGACTTCATTCTAAATCCCAGCTCTGCCACTTACCAGCTGTGTAGACTCTGGCAAGTCACTTCCATCTTTCAGACTTCTCTCATCTACAGAATGTGAGAATTGAGTGAGATCCTGTTTGGAGAAGTGCTCAGCAGGTTGCTTGGCACACATTAGGCACTTCGGGAGATGTTGGTTGAATGTAAATCTGAAAGTCACTCCATAGTAGTATCTTTTCTTGAAGTATGTGAATTTATCCAGTGTAACTTGGAAACTAAATCACTCATTTTGTGCTCAGGCTGTGCCACATCGCCAGGCTATTATCTTTTTTTGTACATTGTCTTCTGAAGTGGAGTGTTAACTCCCCATGATCCCAGGACTTTATTGGCCTGGCTTTACTCAGGTACCTTCTTTTGGATCATTCACCTAAGGCCAGGGAATGGGACTATGTTTTACTACCATGACAGCTACTACAGTAAACATATGGATGGGGGAGGGGTGGTACTAAACTCTTAGACGAGGAAGAGTTGCTGGGAAGACATTCCCTTAGCTGCCCATCATGGGGGAGAGAGCCTAACCCTGAGGAGGGTCAAGGAAGAGGTATTAGTTATCTATTGTTGTGTAACAAGTTCCCCCCCGAAACTTAGTGGCTTATAAAGCAACGTGATTTCTGTGGGTCAGGACTTTAGGAGTTGCTTATCTTGAGGGTCTATTATGAGATTATGAGATTGCAGTCAAGATGTTGGTCAGGACTGCAGTAACCTGAAGACTGGTGAAAGGGCTGGAGGCTCCCTTCTAAGACAGCTCACTCATGTGTTGTTGGCAGGATGCTTCAGTTCCTTGCTGTGTGGACCTCTCCACACAGGTGCGTGAATGTCCTCACAACCTGATGCTTGGCTCCCCCAGAACAAGTGATTGAAGAGAGAGCAGGGTGGAAGCCGTGATGTCTTTTTTGTTAAAAGCATTTTTTGAGGTATCATTTATATACCATAAAATCCACTTTTTAAAAATGTACAATTCAGTGGATTTTAGTATATCTATAGAGTTATACAACCATCACCACAATCTAATTTTAGAACATTTCCATCACTTTAAAAAGAAATGTCTTACCCACTTACATCAGTCACTTCACATTTCTACCACCCATCCCCAGCTCTTGGCAACTGCTAATTCTACTTTCTATCTCTATATATTTGCCTAGGAACACTATAATATAATAGAATGTTACAATGTGTAATCTTTTATGACTGGCTTCTTTCACTGAACATAGTGTTTCAAGATTCATCATTTTGTGGCATATATCAGCACTTTCTTTTTTAAATTGTCGGAATTCCATTGTATAGATATACCATATTTTGTTTATCTGTTCATCAGTTGATTGACATTTGGATTGTTTCCACTTTTTGTCTATTGTGAATGATGCTGCTGTGTACATTTGTGTACAGGTTTTTGAGTGAACCAGTGTTTTCATTTCTCTTGGGCATGTATTAAGAGTAACATTACTGGATCACATAATAAGTCTGTGTTTAACTTTATTAAGTTTTCCAAAGTAGCTGAAACACTTTACAGTTCCACAAGCAATGTACAAAGGTTCCATTTTCTCCACATCTTTGTCAACATTTGTTATTGTCTGTTTTTTTGTTTTTGTTTCTGTTTTTTGTTTGTTTGTTTGTTTGCTTATAACCATCATAGTGAGTATAAAGTAGTGTCTTATTATGGTTTTGTGTTTCCTTAATGACTAATTATGTTGAGCATCTTTTCATGGGCATTTGTATGTCTTTGAAGAAATGTCTACTGAGGTCCTTTGCCCATTTTTAAATTGGTTAATTTGTCTTTTTATTATCGAAATCTGAGAGTTCTTTATATATTCTAGATACAAGTCCCTTATCAGATATGTTTGCAAATATTCTGTCTTAAAGTGGATTGTCTTTTTGTTTTTTGGATAGTATCCTTAGAAGCACAAAAGACTTATCTATTTTTTTTTTTTTTTGTGCTTTTGGTGTTGTATCTAAGAAATCATTCACTAATCCTAGGTCATGAAGATTTATGCCTCTGTTTCTTTTAAGAGCTTTATGGTTTTAGCTGTTATGTTTAGGTTTTGATCCATGTATTGATAGACTTCTTTCCTCATTTTATTGTCTTGGCACCCTTGTCAAGTCCACTGATTATTATGTCTGTCTTTATGCTGGTACAGCATCGTCTTAACTACTATAACTTTAGTAAGCTTTGAAATTGGGACGTGTGAGTCCTCCAGCTTTGTTCTTTTCCAAGATTGTTTTGGCTATTCTGCGTTCCTTGAATTTCCACATGAATTTCTGCAAAGAAGCCATCTGGGATTCTGGTAGGGATTACATCGAATCTGTAGATCAATTTTGGTAGTGTTGCCAACCTAGCGTATTAGGCCTCGATCCATGATGTGGAATGTTTTCCCCTTTATTTAGAGCTTCTCTCCTTTCAGCAACATTTTGTCGTTTTCAGAGTATGTTTGCATTCATTTTGTTAAATTTATTCCTACGTATTTTATTATTTTTGATGCTGTTGTAAAAGTATTTTTTTTTTAATTTGGCTTTTTGATTATTCATTGCAAATATACAGAGATACAATTTATTTTTTGTATATTGATATGGTATACTGCAACATTGTTGAACTAGTTTATTCTATTAGTTTTTTAGTTTATCAGTTCTATTAGTGGATAACTTAGGCTTTTCTATTTACAAGATTATGTCATCTGCAAATAGAGATAGTTTTACTTCTTCCTTTTTAATCTGCATGCCTTTTACTTAAGATTCTTGCTTAACTTCCCTGGCCAGAACCCTCAGTATAATGTTCAGTAGACTGGTGAGAGCAGATATCTTTGTCTCGTTTTTGATCTTGGGAGGAAAGCTTTATTTAGTCTTTCACCATTAAATTAAGCAAGTGGTTAGCTATGAGTTTTTCATAGATGCCCTTTATCGGGTTGAGGAAGTTCCCTCCTTTTCCTAGTAAGTTTGGGGTTTATCTTGAAAAGGCTTTGGATTTTGTCAGATTGTTTTTTCTACATCTGTGGAGATGATTGTTTTTTGTTTTATTGATACGATGTAGTATACTAGTTGATTTTTTGAATGTTAATGCAACCTTGCATTCCTGGGATGAGTCCCACTTGGACATGGTATATAATTCTTTTTATGTACCATGCTGGATTCAGTTTGCTATTTTGTTGAAGAATTTTTGTATCTGTTTTGGTAAGATTTGTTTATTGTTGTGTGTGTGTGTGTGTGTGTGTGTGTGTGTGTGTGTGTGTGTGTGTGATGTCTCTGTCTGCTTTCCCCAAAATATGCTGGATTGACTTTTGCCACAAATTAAAGATCTTACCTGTTTGGTTGCTGGTATCCATACTTAGAATCTTCTAAGTAAAGGCTAACGGAGGTTAAGGGGTGGGCTGTGTTTCTAGCTCTGCCCGGGACTTGCTCTGTGGCCTGGGTGGGATAAGCCATCTCCCCTTTCTGAGCCCAGGTTTCTTTATCCATAAAGTAAACACATCGGGTTGAGTTACATCCAAAGTACTTACCAGCATGAGCCGGTGTTCTGTGGAATTTTTGTGGAAATCTTGAAATAGATAACAGTCAGGAGTGGTGATTTGCTCTAAAAGATAATTCTGTTTTACCAAAGGGTTAATGATTGAATCGCATTGAAAACAACATGCTTTTTGAAGTTGAGTCCATTTATAATTTATAAATAGCCCTTTAGGAACATCATGATTAGTTATCTGTAAGAGCAACACAGCTTTTCTCTATATTGTACATTCATATGTATTTGTGTCTCTGTGTATATTTTTTATAGGACTTTTCCATTTATTCACACTTTCCTTGTCTTGAGAAGAATAGGCAGAACTTGTGCTCTATCTTTAGTTTTATAGGGTACATTAGGAAGGTTAAGAATATAAATAGGTTACTGATAGTACCCTTGCTTAATTCCCTGGAGCCTAGATCTTAAACTCTTTTCTTAACTTCCCGTCACAAGTTTTAGAGATTAAGAAAATGATCTATTTGGGCAAAGGAGGTGGCATCTCAGTCAAAGGGGACTCAAGTATATTTTATATTTATAGTCCTAAGGGGAAAACCTTCTTATGTGGCACGTCTACTGCTGTATCAGATTCAACATTAATGTGTACTCCAGAGCAAGAAGAATCTTGATTAACCAATGTCACCATAATTAAACAAACAAAAAAAAGAATCTTGAAACCTCAGCTTCCTGGAGATGTAACTGGCTTGGTGAGCAGGGTTGAATCCTTCCTATGGAAAAAAAGCTGATGCTTGGTGGAACATCCTCTAGGAAAAATCTAACATCATGATATCCTATGTTGGCTGAAGCTTCACCATTAAATACACTTTTGAAAGATGTCCATCCCAAAATGCAGTGGGAGGGAGGGGCTGTCACAGTTCTTATCTCCTTTGAGCTTCCGTGATGATTTACAGAGCTCTCTGTGCACCTTAAAGGTATGAGCACCCTACATGCCTCTTGTTTGCCAGGGCAGCTCAGTAAGGTCTAAAATAGTGTCTTGCCCTCATTAGGTTTGTCTCTAGCAACACCCCTCTGGGTTCAGGTTTAACTCCTCCTCTGAAAATCATATAAATTCTCTGGAGTTTATACATTTCTAAAGTTGTGAGTGAGGTGGCCATCTCATTTTTTTTTTTTTCATTAGGCATCTTCCCCTGTGACTGCATTCAGAATAAGGAGGCAAAGTTCCTGATTTTTAATACAGTCTTTGGTGTTGCAGTTACTTTATTTCACACTCAAGTTTTTGAGTAGGTATGCTTCTTTTTGTATGATAAGTGTGTTCCTGACAAAAAGTTGTGTAAATAATATTTTTGCAGTGTATCGAGTTATTTGGAATTTGTACTTAAAATCATTCTGGGATTAACTTTTGAGTTAAAACAATTTTTTGGGGGGGAGGGGATTGAGTTCACCATTTGTGGCTCCACTCTTGTGATGTGGATTTGGCCTTACATTGCTATTTTCTGACACTGACCTTACAATTTAGGTAGCTGCAAAAAGGAAAATCATGAAAAGTCTTGTGTGGAAGGCTGAATAAAGACCCGCCCCCCCCCCCGCCAGGGTCTATACCTTACCCAGAAGCCGGTGACTATGTCCCCTTACATGGCAGGGACACCTTGGAGATATGATTAAGAATTTTAAGATGAGGAGAATACGCTGGATTCTCCAGATGGGCCCCCTGTAAACACAAGGTGCTTATAAGAGGGAGGTAGGAGGGCCAGAGTCACAGGTGGTGGGAGGATGGAAGCAGAAGGCGAAAAGGGGATGTGGTGAACAGATTGGAGGGTTGCCATCGCTGGAGAGGCCACGAGCCAAGGAATACAGGGAGCCTCTAGAAAGCTGAGGAACAGATATTTCCCCTGGAGTGTCCAAAAGGAACACAACTCTGCTGTCCCCTTGATTTTAGCTCTCAAAGATGCGGTTTCAGACTTCTCATCCCCAGAACGGTGAGAAGACAAAATTGTGTTACTAATAAAACATGAAGCTTTTGTCCATCTTTTGCAGCAGCAGTAGGAAAGTAATACATCTTGCCTGAGATTGGATAAGCCAAGATAATTTTACCTCAGGCCCGGGTGACTGAGAATGATAACAGTGGGAAGCACCCAATTATTCAAACCACCGTTTTAGAAGTTGTTAACAAGCATCGTACTTAGTAGTAGAATTGTGTCCTCTCTGAGGAATCTAAGGAGGCATTCCTTTCTGACCTTGTCCCCAGCCGAGCTAAACTGCTTTTGACCAGCCGCTTGGTTTGTCATAGGGATGCTCCGAACTGGGTCCCTGACCAGAACTCTTTTATCAAGTCGGTGGCTAGCAAGCTCCACATCTCAGGGCCACACCACATAGAGTTGTGGTCTGGCACTCATCTGCGGCCTCTTCCCGGTACCATTTTATGTCCCTGTACCTTCTTTTTCTTTCTTCTTTTGTTATGCTTTAGTTAATCCAAGTAATTTGCCTTAAATCTTTTCTGGACCACGAAGGTATTAGATAAATATGTAATTAAATAAATACACTTACATATAAACACATATATACGTACATAATATGGAAGATACGGGAAGATACTTGATTTTCTACCCAGCATTTTGCTGCTTAAGTAAAATCTCTGTTGTGTGGTGTTTATGCTATTTTTATATCCCTCCTAAAAAGAAGAAAAAAAAGTGAGGTCTCTATTAGCACGTTTGGTTTTTTAAAAAAACACATAATGAAAAATCAGTAAAATAGAGGCATCCTTTTAAAGAAGTATTCTCACGTCAAAAAGGTGGAGATGGCGCTCAGCACCGTCTTTGTACCGGGCGGTTTTCTCTGTTAGTGGACCATCCCGTCACCAGCTGGAAAATCTCGCCAGCTGGAGCGCTCTGTCGTCCACCACATCAGAGACTGGGAGAATAGTCAGGTGCATTTCCCTTAGAGGAAAAGCTGCTAAAAAGATGTCATAAGGATAATGTTTCACTTCATGTCGAAAGATGATGCTGCGTTAAGAGAGCATGAACACTGGATCTTAGAGGTGGGTTTGCAATGACCTTTTCTCATGAGCTTGCCCCTGCTTTTCCTTTAGTATAAATGTCATTTGTAATTAGGGCTAGGTTAGGACAGATCTAATGGGGCCACACACACATCGAATTCAAATTCATTTTGACCTAATTTTGCCATTTATAAGTTGGGCGAACAGCCACAGTTTTATTCATCCCTTCTATTTGTTGAATTCAGGCAGTGTACCAGATGCTGGCTTATAGTAGAGAACAAATTAAACATGGCTTCTACCCTCATTGCACTCTCCCTGAAAGAGAAGGGCATTAAATACATAATCATACAACTGACTGTGTGATTGCAGTTGTGATAAACTCTGCGAAGAGGTACAGGCTTCTGTGAGAGAGTCTGATGGGGTGACTGGGCATCAGGGAAGGGGCGAGGGAAGGCTTCTGTGAAGCAGTGATGTTCATGTAATGTCCTTGTCATTAAGGGGTGATGGATGTGGGGACAAAGCGTTTCTGCCGGAGGAAGTGACACAAATGGTCCTAGAGGTTACGATGAGGTGTTCAGGCATTATCCTGAGCACAGAGTCAAGTGACTGAACGGTTTTCCGGATTCTTTTTACGTTGTAAAAACTGACTCCCGTTGCTGTGAGAATGGGAGGCAAGACTGTATTAAGGGAGTCCAGTTAGGACGCTATTGCAGAAGTTCAGTGGAACATACAGGTTTGGACTAGGTCATAATTAGAGATTAAGAATCGTGAATATATTTGCGATGTATTTAGGAGATAGAATCAACACAACTGGGCATCGTATTGGGAATAGGCTTTTCTGTTTTGGACAAATATATGTTTACATGTGCTGTTTGTCCAGATGGTGTATTGATTTTCTATTGTTGCTTAAGGAATTGCCACAAATTGACTGGCTTGTAATAGCACCCATTTATTAGGTCACAGTTCAGTAGGTTAAAAGTCTCATGGCATGACTGGAATTAAGGTGGCAGCCAGACCGAGTTTGCATCTAGGGGCTCTGGTAAAAATCCACTTCTAAGCTCTTTCTTGTACTTGGTGGATTTCAGTTCCTATAGTCATCAGTCTGAGGTCCCAGTTTCCCTGCTGGTTGTCACCTAGAGTCCTCTGTCAGCTCATAGCGACCATCTGCGTTTCTTCTCCTTCTGTTCTTCCCATCTTCAGGCCAGCTTTCACTCCCGACCTCTAGCTCTCCTTCTCTGGCCTCTAGGTCTCTTCCTATAATAAGGTCAGCTGATTTGGGACCTTGATTACAGGTTTGCAAAATCCCTTTATCACAGGTATCTCTTCATAGTCACTCAAGGGCAGGAGGTCATGCAGAGGGTCATTGGGGTCATCTTAGAATTCTGCCTGAGAGTCCACAGATGGTGAACCAGAGGTGAGTCATATGAGGCAGGCAGAAAAGAAGAGATCCAGTTTTATAGAAAGTTTGAGATACCTCGACACATTCTAATGGACGTATGTGGTAATAATAGTAATCACGGATAATGAAAGCTTACTGTGTGCTACATAGTAGGCGCTTCCATCAACTCATTTAATCCCACAGTAAGTTTTTGAAATGAGTATTATTGTTATGCCACTTTTACAGCTGGAGAAATTGAGTCTTAGGCAGATCACCAACTTGTTCGGGGTTACCCAGGAAGTAAGAGGAAGAACTAGTTTTAACACCTATGCGATCTGGCCCCAAGGCTCATCTATAACAGTGTTTTATGTCATCAGCAGGATATGGGTCTGTCTAGGCTGCAGATAAAAATCCTTGGCATGTAGATGAGATTTAAAGCCCAGGTGTAGGAGAGATCACCTTAGGAGAGATTGTAGATGGAGGGGGAAGGAGAGGGCTCACAACTAAGCCCTGAAAAACTCCAAAACTTAGAGGATAGATGGAAAAGGAATTGCTGAGAAAGGATACAGAGGAGGAGCAGCCAGAAGAAAAACCAGGAGAAAACCTAGGAACGTCATGGTCACGGAAGCCAAGGAGAGACGGTACCTCACATCCATGTCAAGGGCAGATCCGGTGGAGATTTGGCGAGTGAAGCCACATTGGGATGGGTGGAGGTGTGGATGCAAATGAATGTAACTTTTGAGAGACTGGGTTCTGGAGGGGATTAAAGAGAGAGACTTAGCCATAGAGGAATGTGGGGTTTGGAGCTGGGAGTGTTATTTGTTGTTGTTTTAGGTGAGTGATGCTAGAACATGCTTAAAAACCACTAGTCTGGATCCATGACAGAAAGAGAGGTTGGAACTGCACAGACGGGAGGGGATAGCTGATGGCATCAAGGTCCCTGGGGTTGGTGGCAGGGGGAAGATTGCCTCTGGTTAGAGAAGGTCCACTCCTTCTATTGTAACAGTAGATTTGGTGGCAGGAAGATATGGGAGTTTGGAGCTCGTGGATTTTTTTTTCTTTATGAATTGTAAAGAAAAGCAATTCTTTATTCAAGAAAAAAAACCTTTCATTGTTTAAAAAATTGTTATTCTGGGCTTTAAAAAAATTGTAGCTATAGAAAAAACCCAAGAATTTGATACAAAATTTACATGGCTACAAGGTGAAACTTTATAGAATGTTGTGTAACAATTTACAGAAAGAGGTTTTCAGGCATTAGCCATTGAAATGCTTCTTTCTGTGCTTCCCACAGAGGTCAGTTCCCCAAACGTGTTGTCTGGATCATGCCAGAATTCTTAGCTAGCACAATGTTCTTTTTCTTCTTTTTGAAGTGTTTTATATTTAGTTCAGTTCTTCTAAGTTAAATTTATTTGGTACATGTTTTTGGGGAAAAAGCCTGTTTGTTACTGCTTTATAAGCATTTGTTTTCTTATTGACTCAGTTTTCACATTGGCTCCATCATGTCATCCCCAAATCAGTTGGGCAAGTAAACACTGCTGTTCTAGACACCAAAAGTACAGTGAGTCTTGAAAGCAAGTGACCCCAGCAATAGGAGAAAAGTAGGCAGCATTGTTTTAAAGTACACAGATATTAAATTTAACTTTGTTCTGCCTCCAGCAGAACGCTGTCCAGAGAAGTGGTTTGAGGCCCAACCACAAATCTAAACAGCTTCAGAATAGCTTACCACCTGGCAGTTACAAGGAACCTAATGTGCTAGCTCTTTAGCTTATTTTCAAGGTTATTTTGTAGAGTCGAACTAATTGGACCCTGCAGACAGAGGTTAAAGATTTAGATTTCAGAGTTATGTATGTGCTGTCTGTGCTATGTTGGATACCCCTAAATTAGTGCTTATCTGGTAAGTTGTTTTATAAATAATGTATTCCCCTGACAAAAAGAAAAAACAAACTAAAATAGCAGAGAAAGACTTTTTTCTCACTGCATACAATTGTCACCTTTTGACTGAAACAGAATTAGTCTAAGAAGCTTAATTTGTTGTGATGTCGAATAAGTAAAGACAAGGTTTTTACTTATAGCTTTACTTACAGCTTTATTAGGTTGGTCTCATAAATTAGATGCTAAATACACATTTCCTAGTTGATACAGTAAAAACAAATCTAAACAGATTAAATGAATATGCTTGAGTCAGATCGTGCTCTTATATCTCTTTTTGAAATCTTCTGCTTCCTCAGAGAACTTATTCTTCCCTTTCCATGATGCTCAAATTCTTTGTCCCATAAACACAGTTGAATCTTGTTAAAAAATTCTGGCCCTTGAGTTTTGCTTTTACTGCCTTTTCCACCAGTTTTTGAAAAAACAGTTCTTACCAGCTGTTTCTGCTTTGTCTCCCATGCACTCTGGTGTGCTGTAATGCCAGGCTTCCATCTCAGTCACTCCACCAAAACGGTCCTCTCTAAAGTTACCAGTGTCGCCCTTTTCTCCTAATTGGGTGGAAATGTCTCCATTCAGTCTTAACCTCTGGAGAGCCATTGGTACTGTGCGCTGTTACCCAGAGACCCTGCTCTGCCTCCTGGTTCTCTGTCACTGACGGCCCTTGCCCCATCTCCCTCCTTCACTGGCCTCCATTTCTCTGCCTGGGAAGTGTTGGTCATCCATTGTCGCCTTCTCCTCTTGTAACTGTACACACTCTTCCCAGAAAATCAAATGTTATCATGGCTTCAGCTACCATCCGGGTCTCTGTTTTCAGCTTTGATCTCTTTCTTATCAGTTCCTTCCAACTGCCGACTAAACATAAAACATTTGGATAGCCCATAGGTACCTCACACTCTCAAGTTGAATAATGCGTCTTCCTTCGGCTTTCTGTATTGTATTTAGTGTCATGGGAATTCTCCATCCTGCCAAGACCCTGCCTGGAAACATCCTGGACTTCTTCCTCTACCTGACATTCTCCTTGCACACCAATTCGCCCTTCCAGTTGTGTCAATTATAATTCTGAAATATCTTCTTTCTCTCTTTCTTGTTCACTGTTGCCACTACACAGTTCAGTCTCTAACTCAATGATAATAGCTGTCATTTACCGAGCATTTGGCGTTAGGTACTCTGCCAAGCATTTTGCGTGTCTCCTTCGGTGCTTACGGCATGCTGCTGTGACTGGTGTTGTTTCTGACACCTCTGGTGCACTAGCTCACATCCCATCTGTCTCACTGTGGACTCCAGTGGTGGAAGTGACTGTTGTTTGTGGGCCTCACCTCACTTCATGTTGATGTCATGTCATTTCAAGCATACATGCTGCACATTTTTCACTTTCTGCCTCAGGACTTTGACTTCTACTCCAGAATCTAGGGCACTTGTCCAGAGTGGGAGTTTGTCCAGAAGGTGCAAGTGCACATCCCAGGGTGTAGGGTGATAAGTCCCACTGGGGCAACTCTCAACTAACGGGGGATGGGAGTTGGTAATAAATGCTTCTGTGTATCGATCCTAGAGTAGAGTAGAAAATTCTAAGAGGCATTCTATATGTTTCTCAAAAGGTCCAGGTTGAGTTGATAACACATCCTTGTATTGGCTTTCCTTTCTTCGCAGTTTCAATTGGGGGTTCTTCCTCACTTCTTCTTGTGGGGTTACTTTCCAAATAAATTATACGTGAGTCCTGGCTGTTGCAAGCATACCTTGGATGGGGTATTGAAGTAGATCACCAACTGGTGAGACTGCAGCAAGGACCCCATTGCTGGTGGCGGTGGTGGTGGTAACATTGGCTGTGTGACAGTGACTAAGAGTCCCCCCTTAGTCACTTAGTCACTTAGTGCAGGGGACGGGGACTAGCACTGACTGGAAAGTGAAGTGTTTGGTTATGTGATAGCTCTGGCATTTGAGTGGTATGGGGACAATGGTACTTACAGAGATCCTGAGGTTGACTGACCTCTTAACTTAAGAAAACTTGAAAACAAGAGAATGACAGGTTTAGGCCAGCCAGTTACCAGTGCAGGGCACGCTGTAAAAAGTGGGTCTCTGTGGCAGCATCAAAAAGATCCTCATTGCCTGTAACTATAGGACAGATGATGCTTGAAAAGTGGGCTCATGATTTAATCCTAAAGGTGGAAAACTGTATCGCTGCTCTGCTGTGTCACATTGTTGGTGTGGAGCTCTGGCCAGGCCCGTAGCTCTTTCAGCTCCTGTTAGGTCCCCTCTGTCAGCTTCTTAGGATCCTGGCCAGTGTGTGTGGCTTTTTGCAGGCGATCCACATCATTCACGTTGGAGGCCTGGTGGCCGTGAGAGGCAGACATGGGTTCTTATTGTCTTTTGTGGGTTCTGGTTTGTCTTTCAGCTTCCAGCTACCTTTGCTCCTTCCCATTCCATGTCGAACTTTCCAACTGCTGGCTCCACTGTCTTCAGCCTTGGCCCCCGAGACAGAAGCAACAGCCTTCCATAGACTGTCCAGCCAACTCCCATGCCTGTGTGAGGTCAGACCTCATTCTCTATCATTCATAGTGGTTCTGCCTGTCTTATACATCCTTGACAGGTGTTCAGGGCCAAAATGAGGTCCCTAACATGGAAAGAATAGGGAACCTGTAGGTAGGTGAGCCTGAGAATCTTGACCTGAATTTCCCCAAGTCCTCTGGATGGGCAGAATCGGTGCCTTGTTGGATGAGAACAGCCTCCCCTGTTTGGAGGCCATGCAAAGATCCCACTGAGGTGGATGCCTCACAAGATGGTGCTTTTCCTCCTTCAGTCTGCCTACCCCATACTCCTGTTGCTTCCAGAACAATAACTAGATGTAATCTCGCTATAATCTAATCAGATATAGTCTTATTGGGAGGAACTACTTGGACAAGTAGTTCCAGGATCTGGCCAAATTTGTGCCAGTTGGAATAGGAGGAGCATGTGGAGGAGGGGGTGTTGAAAGTATTGGTCCAGGAGTGGCAGGATAATAAGGCTTCATGGGAAGACTGTTAACATGGGAACACTATTCATAACTCAGGATTTAACATCTTTGTAATCTGGTTCTAATACATTGCTGGGTGGTTTGGTTTCTTGAAGCTTAGACATGAATATGATTTATAATTAGATAAATATGCAAGAATTGCTTTGGCAGAGCATCGGGGTCAGAAGTCTCAGAGAAGAGAGAATATTAGAATGGATTTATTATATGAGACTGGAGAACACATCATCTGACCGTGTTCTTTAGGAGGGTACAAAGAAAACGTTCTGAAAGTGATACAGAATGCAAGAGGTGAAGTGAAACAGGCTTCACTTCAGAGGCCAGATGGTGGTACTTACCATTAGAGGCAAAGTGGATGTAATTGCCATCATGGGCCAGAATGGCATTCAGGGTGCTTTGACTCACAGAAGTCTGTGGCAGTGGCTAATAGGTCACAGGGAAAAAAAGATGGACAGCAAGACAGGATGTTACATGACTTGTATGATTAAGACCTTCATCTCAGAGTTCTGAGCCTCCCATTACCTTACCCTGTTGGATTATGGCTGCTCCAAATGCGTATTTAGCATTATTCACCAGGCAAGGAAGCAACAAGAAACATAGTAAATCCCTCGAGTTCAAGTAAGTTCCCCCCTGTCACCATTATGTAGTAACTATGCCAGCTCCTCCTTGGCAACTCAATGACCAATTTATTTCTTCTCTAACTTTATTGAGATATAATTGACCTATAACATTGTGTAAGTTTAAGGTATACAATGTGATGACTTGATACACATGTATTCAGTGATGGAGGCAAAGGGAGTTTGAACTATATTCCCTCAGTTGCCTAAGTACCACTTCACATTATCTTCAGACTTTCATGCATGTTTGGAGTCACTTTGCCCTGACTCTGCATTTCTTCCTTTCTGCTCCAGGGCTACTCCAAGGCCCAGCAGGAAATACAGGTAGGAGGGCACGGAGGCATGTTCAGCCCAGAAGTGCCTGGAAGTTTATGGTCCCCCTAAGGGCCAGGCGCCAGTGGAGAAATTCTTGTCTCTGCATGGACAATTCTAAGAGCTTTCTAATCGTTTCTTAGAGAGTCTTGGCAAGACTGAGGTCCAGTTGCCCACAACACTGAGCATCTCAATAAGCTGGCCTTGTACTGGCTCATGCTCCTTTCCAGTTTCACCGTCCTTGGTCCTTTCTTGCTCTTCTCAATTAAATCGCCTATGCAAGTTCTTTTCTGATGCTCTGCTTTTGGGAGGAACCCAGGCTCAGACAAGCGCAGATGTTATTTGTGTGTGTGTGTCTGTATGTTCTTGTATGTGTTAGTGTGTATGTCGATCCATATGTTTACCTGTCTGTCCATCCATCCATCTGTCCATCTATCTCTCCATCCAATCAGATTACAAATAAGGAGGATAGTATGGTAAAAATAATCACTGAACACAGCTTTAGTAAATAGTAGAGCCTGAATTCTAAACTGAGTTTATCTGAAGCCCAAACACATACATTCTCTTCCTTGATTATACTGCCTTTCCACCTTTGAAGATGAAATCTTAGCTTGTCTTTCAAAATCCTCAGTGATCTGGGCTTATGTGTTTGTCCATAGAGGTTGTTGATAGTTCCCCAATCTGAAGTTGTCCCATGCGTGTGCTCATCCCTTCGCTAATAAATTC
The DNA here is from genome assembly GCA_004027375.1 of Macroglossus sobrinus. Lineage (NCBI taxonomy): Eukaryota > Metazoa > Chordata > Mammalia > Chiroptera > Pteropodidae > Macroglossus > Macroglossus sobrinus. The sequence continues at coordinate 93,730 of PVKZ01001978.1, forward strand.
CTTCCCTGTCCCTGTGCTTCACCGTGGAGAGATGTAGCCCTGAGTCTTTTGGAAAATGTCTGTGTACCTTTCTTTTTTTTCTGTTTCTTTTCTGAGTTCAGTCAACTTTTTGTTTCGTTTCTTCCTTTTTTTTTTTTTTTGTTTGTTTGTTTGCTCATTTCTGTTCTTCGTTTTTATATTTCTTCTTCAGGATTTTTTTTTTTTTTTTTATATCCCAAAGGCTAGGTTCAGGATTTTAAATTCGATCTGGAGTGTTGTGTTACCGTTTCTTTGGCTCTGTGGTTTGCTTTTGGAGGGGGAGAGGTTCATCAGCTGAAATGCTTTTATTAGCATTTTCTGATTTTTTAAACAGGAGTTTCCTGTGTCTGTGGTCTGCTTTTTGTGTACTTGTTCATTCCCCACTTAGAGAGTTCTGTAGCACCCTCTCCTTACTCCTACTTTTATGGATGGTTGGGGTTGGGGGAGGGGACGGGATATGTCTTGTTTCTCTTGAGTGTCCCTGGGATCCTTAGTTTTTCCCTGTTGTTCCCTTCGTTCCCTTCACTGTCCTGTTTCCAAAGGAGCCGCCCCTTCTCCCTGTCACTCAGAAGATGTGCGTCTCCGAGGCTGCCATTTCTGTCCCATCCCACTGACCCTCAAGCTTCTTTCCTGGCCAGTTTCTAAAGTACAAGTCCTAACGTGTGTAGTATTTTGGATTTTATGGTTAGACTTTTTGTGGGAATGATCTGGTTTTGCTTTGTCTTTCCTCGGTGCTCCTCTGCTTTCTTTCAATGTCTCTTCAGTGTCCCTCCCAGACTCCAGACCCGCAAACTTGGTGTGGGGGGTGGCGGGGTCTCTGTTGGCATTTGGTCTGTTTTTCTGTTACAGGTCATTTGAAAGTTGTGTTCTCTGTCTCCTGGTACTGCCAAAGGCATGGGTCATATGTGGTTTTATTTCCTCTCTTTGTTGGTTTTATAGTGACTTTTTTTTTTTTTTTTGAGTTAACTGGAAGATTTGGAGACAGGCAGCCTTCCAAGTCCCCCAAACCCAGAAGTTTCTCCATACTTTTAAACACTGAGCTCAGACTTCACCATCTTCTCTTTTTGATGACTCTTAATTTGAACTCTGCGTGTTGGATTTGCTAAGCTATAACCTCTAGGTTAGTGTGGGCATTGCTGTGCCCTATCAGCAGTGACAGTAAGCTTTTGAGACTGGCATGCATTATTGTAAATCAACATAAAATTATCTTTTAAAATTCTAAATTATAGCTTCCCAAAGTTAACTTTCTCTTGTTTGGGTTTCTGGGTGTTGCTGGAGCATTGGAATCTTTCTGAGTTTGTGTGTTTGGCTGCTTTTCGTTCTGCTTAACCTTGCTTGTTGAGTTTTTTGTTCACATTGGCTTCAGACTCCCCACTGGCATTAAAGTTCTATGGGGACAGGGACTCTGTCTCCTGTTCACGGTACTGATCACCTAGAAGGGTGTCTGGGATGTGGGGGGCACTCAGATAGTTGAGGGAATGATCAATGGAGTGAATTTTCTCTTATTTTTAGTAATAAACCCTAACTTAGATTAATAAGGCTATTTTATGTTTGTTTGAATCTCCTCATTCTGTTTCAGATTCTGTACATGTTTTTCTTGTATTATGTGTTTTTTTTGCACCGTGGTAAGGATAATTCTTGTCCAAATTTTGTTTTCTTGCTCTCTGTGGTTTATTAAGTATAGGTCTCTAGACAATATAAACATAAAATCCTGCTGTATGCATTCCTCTGTAACTTGAGTTTTTTCACCTAGCCTCATGTTCTTGAATTGATCCATGTTGTTGCATTTAGGTGTATTTTATTCATTATTGTGGTTTTAAATATCTGAAGATTACAGTTTATCCATTCTATTAATGGACACTTGAATTGTTTTCTTTTTCGTATAAGAACATTGTTGCTGTGAACATTTTTGTTATATTTTTCTGGTGCATATGTGTAAGATTGGAGTATACACATCTTCAGCTTTACTGGATAATACTGATTTTGTTGTCATTTTTCTATTAATTTCTGCTCTTACCTGCAGTATAGAAGTCATCTGATTGTTCTTCGTTCTGTCTGACAGTTTTTACTGTCAAAAAAAAAAATCTTTGTCAATATGGGAGGTGTGAATCTTACTGTGATCTTCTTGTAATTTTAAATTTGCATTTCTTTGATTACTGATGAGGTTGAACATTTTTCATGTTTATTTGCTTTTTAGAGTTCTTCTGTGATGTGCTCATTTTTGTCCTTTGCTTGTTTTTCTGTTGGATAGTTTGTCTTTCTTTATTATTGTGTAGGATTCTTTATACTATCTGGATAGTAACCCTTTGTCAGTTATGTATTTTGCAAATATAGTCCACAGTCACAGTCCTGGTAAATTTTATGGCTGAGGTTAGAAACTAGGTCTTTTCAACTCAGAAGTCCTTGCTTTCCTTGAAAATGCTCTGTAGTTTCCTTGAACATTTGTTTGCGCTATTGCTTTAACATGTGTTTAATAACAAAAATTTGACCAAGTAAAATTTAAAGACCTTATTGGCTTTATTGAACGATTCGTGATTTGGGCAGCATCTTCCATCTAGTAGAAGGGAGCTCTGGTAAGCTGTACAAAATGGAAGGATTTGGGGAGAAAATAGATTGTTTCAAGCTTAAGTAACCTCTCTGTGGGGGATCGAAGTGGACCGTCAGGAGGGTTCGATCACCAGTGCTGACCAGGAAAGTCTGGATTGACTGGTCAGGGTAACACTTCTGGGAGAGACCGAAACTGCAGTTAGGTTGGGTGTTCAGTGTTGGTTTGGTGACATGGGCTTAGTACAAGTCACTCCATTTGGGGCCTGTTGTCTTTTTCTTTTTAACACACGGCATATACAATTTTGTTAGTACTCAGTTCTGCAGGACCCACAGCAGGTCAGTAGAAACCTTCCCTCACATTTTTAACTGGTTGTAATCTCCTTTCTTATAGTGCCACATTTTTGGCGGTAGTGTTTTATTTGTATTAGAATTTATTGGTTATGTTTATCAGATCATAAGCTTTTGGAGAGAGGAATTTTCTTCATCTTTATTTCTTAGTACCTATTGTAGAAACTAGTATGAAAAAAACTAGTTTCCAGTGTCTTTTATAGTAACTGGTAAAAGAAAACTCAACTACAGTGCTTCAAATAAATAGGATTTTTTAAAATCTCACATAATGAATCTGGAGTCAGGCTGCCTGTGACCCTGAGAATCTAGGCTCTTTATGGCTCTGCATTCTGCCAAACTTAGTATGTCTTTTGTCCTCAGTGTTGACTATCCACATTCTGACAGGGGCAAGAGGAGAGTACTTTGTGAGGTATTTTCTTCTTATGCATGGTTTGAAATCCTCTTCAACTTCTCTCTGTTTTGTTTTTGGCCTTATAGAGTCATATGGCCATCTGTCTGCAAGGGAGGTTATGAAATGGAATATTTAGCTTCCCAACCTCTCTAGACAAGAAAAAAGTTGAGAATGGTGTTAAGTGGACCAGCATATAGTATTTACCATAAAGAGTATTCAATAAATATTTTTTTTGTTAAAAACTTACTATCGAAATAATCCATGTAGGTACTTAGTCAAAAAAACCCTACAAGGCTGACACCAAAAAAAACCAAAAAATTAGCAGTCCTTATCTGCCACCTCATTCCTAGTTTCGATTTCTATATTATCTACTTATTTTAAATGACATTTTAAAGCGCTTCAGTCATCAGTTTTAGACTTCCTTTCTCTGACCATCTACTTTAATGAAGTTATACTACAATTCTGATTGAATTCATATTCATTCTTTAATGGCTGTGCAAAGATTCATCGCTGAGCCAAGTATTCTGTTTTTGTTTCCTTCCTTACATACATTTTTTGTTTTTCCTGGAGTTAAGTTACCACAGTCTTTTCATTCATTTACTTTTCTTTGAGTCTTTGTTTTCACATGTTTTCACAGCTCTGTAAAAATACTTTTCTGTGTGATTTTCTGTAGATGAGAAAACTCATCAGTTCTACTTTTCTCTTGAACACATTCCTTCTGGAACCCTCTGTTCTTTTCCATCTGGATTGGTTGCTCTCTCAGCTACTGCATAATTGTCATCGTGGGATTTTTCTTCAGTATCATCTTGGGAATGATACGCTTAATTCTGTTTCCTGAATCCTGTGGCTTTCTTTTTCTTAAAGATTGTTCAAATCTTAGAATGTCTTCATTGTAGTCTCATGTGTGCTAGGTTAACTTGGTATAGAGAATTCAGGGTTTTGAGGCATGTCTCGTTGTCTCCTAGCTTCTATTAACACTGATAAGAAGTGTGACCCCATTCTGATTCCTAAGCTTTGTGTGTGACCTTTTTTTTTTTTTTTTTTTAATCTCAGGAAGGTTTTAGGAGCTTCTCTTTATCCATGTTTTATACTTTTGGAATTTCACATTTTCATGGCTTGGTGTAGACACTTTTTTATTCATTTTGCTAATTACCAAGTGTGTCCCTTAAAACTCTTCAGTTCTGGGGATATCTTTTGACTTATATATTTGATAATTTTCTCATCTTGTTTCTTATATTTATTATTTTTTTAGAAATCTGTTAGATATTGGGTTTCCAAGATTATTCTGTAACATTCTTATTTTTTTTCTCTTATTGTTCATCTTGCATTTTTACTCTGTTTTTGGCCCATTTAATTTTTATCATCCAGACATTTAATAGGCATTTCTTTTTTTAGATTTGAATAATTTCTAAGAGCTTATTTCTTGTTGTAATTCCTTTTTAATTGCACTGTCTTTTTATTTTATGGTTAAAATGTATTTCTTTAAGGATATTAATTGTACTTTCTACAAAGTATTATCCCCTGTACTCAGAATTGCCATTCTTTCTTCTGAATTCCCCTTTTTTCCTTTTTATTTTGATGTCTTGCATCTTAGGGATTTTTCTCAGTTACTTAGTGTTCCTTGACTATTAATATGAGCAAGACACTAAAACTCTGGTTAGAAACACTGTGTGAAGGCTCCTTGCCTTGCTAGTGGGAGCTTTTTTCATTGGGAATCCCACGTATCAGTATCAATGTCAGCGTTTCACTCAAGGCTGTCTATTTCTCCAGAGAAGCATCCTTCAGACTTCTCCTTGGGGAGCACCAGCTTGGCTCTCTGCTTTCTGGCTCAGCAGGGGAATGTATGGACTTCTGCTTAATTCTTTGTTTTTAGTCCCCTACCTCATCCTTGCCCCTTGCTATGTCCGATTACCCCAGATTTTTTTTTTCCTGTGTCATGTGATTGAGGGGACCTGGGAAGTAAAACTCCTTTAAAGGCTTTCAGACATTTCCTGTTTTCATTCTTCACCTCCCTCCTTCTAGTCCTCTGCTGTCCATGGTTACTGGTGCCTCCATGCCCTGAGCTTTTGGGGGGTTCCCTGGGGGGTAATTCAGCTTGCTCACATGAACAGCTCCCTGTATAGGCATTTTGACATGACCTTTCCTTTCCTCTGAGGAGTCGTTCACCATTCTTTCAAACGTTTTCTATCATTATGTGTTGTAGCTTAGGGTATATAGATGTCTTTGGGTATTATTGATGGTGGAGTGTCTAACTTGTTTACTTTGGTTTTCGTTTTTGGGGAACCATTTTTTTGAAAGACTAGAATATAAAAAGGCCTTTACCATCTTGAAATTTGAAGTCAGTCATTTATTTCCTTTCAGTGAATTATAGCAGTGGTTAACATATTGCGCACTTAACTGTATGTGTGGCACTGTGCTCAGTGGTGTACGTTCATTATTTAATGTGATCTGCACAGTGTCTGGTTTGTGCCACACATTGATGTTCCAAAGAATTTCAAATATTTTAACTCTTTTTATCCCTGTAACCACTCGTATAAGGCCTATACTATTAATATACTTATTCTACATGTGATACAGAGGTACAAAGAGTTTAAGCAGCTTGTCTGAGAATGCACAGTTAATAAATGGAGCCTGGATTCTCATCTATGCAGTGAGACTTAAGCCACTTATTGTTCTAGATAGCTCTACACAGGGTCTACATGTATTTGTAGAATAAATATTTTATAGGATGCTCTGGGTTTTCAGTTTTTAATTAAGATATTTTTATAGATAAAATTTTTACTTAGCTATTGAATTCTTGCCATCCTTTTCTATGTGAAATCTTAATATCTTTTTATTCTCCCATTTTTTTGGAGGCAATTTCAGTATCATAAATAAGGACAGCTTAGTAAAGTGAAAACTACTTTTTAAAAGCCAGTAATTTTTTACTAGCTTCCCTTCCCCCCACATTTTAATAGTTGTAGAAAATAGAAGGCAATAATGAAGCAAATAATGGGAAAAGAAAATCGAATTTTTATGTCTTTTCCCATGAGGGGTCTGTGAGTATTCAGTTTTTTATTCTTGTAATATTCCTTTAAAATTCCTTTTTATAGGTTCACGCAAAGAAAGAATGAGTTTTTCTGTGGCTAATCTTTTTTCACTATGAGTGTTCTTGAATTTTAAAAAAATATAAACTCTCCTTTTCTGCTTAGCAAAGACTAGGCTATAACATCCTAGTACTATTGTCCAGATTTCATAGCTATGTTAAAACTTGTCTTTTTACCTTCTACATGTATAGCACAAGTCAAGATCTACTATACATACAAAATTAAATGACTACCTTACTTTGTGTTTACTACCCCTTCAGATATGCTGATATATTTGTGCTAAGTAAGAAGGTAATTAATAACATCTACATCTATATGTAGATAAACGCTTGTGTGTATATAAATGAAAGCTTATGTGTGCATATATTAGTGGTTCCCTTTATTAAAAACCATGCAGATTCTCTTCATAAGGGTCTTACCGACACAATCATCTCCCATATCTTAGAGTTGGCAATAGCTAAATTTGTTTTCTAGGAACTTCAATTAAAACATTATAGTTTCCATCATTTGGCCAACTGAAATATTACATGTATTTGACAGGTCTTATTTGGATTTACTGCAAGTCGTTCGAATTACATTAGAACAGGATTTCTTTGATTTTAATATTAAGAGCCAATCTAGTTTTTACATTCTAAGAGGTATATTTCCTTAATGCTGTTAACAGAAATATTAAGAAATGTTTTAGGTTCAAGATGAAGCTTTGATTACAGGGGTTTATGGTCTTCAACGCTTTTATTCTCACTGCGTCAGCACCTGTCAGTACCCTGATGGTGGCGCCTCTGTGGTCCTGGGTACTGTAGCACAGAAGACGTGGAACAGTGTCCCTAGGCCACTCACGATGGACACTGAGAGTGAGTGACGAATGATTTATGGTTTTAAGCTGCTAAAGTTAGGGGTAGTGTGTTACTGCAATATAATTTAGATGATTCTGAGTGATAAAACCTGCACTAGGGAAAGTCATGTATGAGACCGTTCATAATTTAAGACTATGAAGCTGCAAAGTACCTACCATTTTTTAAGAGCAAAAGGATAATGGCGCTTAGCTTCCCAATGAGGATTAAGTGGAAATGGGGTTGGGATGTTTTAAACTTTTGGAACATCTCTAAGAGACTTCCAGACCAAGCTGGAAACTTCCAGTTTGCCTTGAGGATTTCTTTTTCTTTTTTTTTTAACTCCAGAAATGACATTTTAACAGCACGCGTAGATATTCCAGCTCTGGAGAGTAATGACAGTTGCCTGATTTCAAATCTCCTTATATTACCCCCGCCACTCCTCCCCCCAAAAAAACACCATATATCAATAGGAAACTCAAATAAAACCACCTATGACCCATACCTTCAGCTTGTGTGGAGACAGAGAATATCATGATCTTCAGAGTACATCTAAGTAGGGAAGGAAAAACAGCAGCGAATTCCAGTAGAGCTCTTGCTGCCGCCATCCGTGGGCATAGACCCAGAAAGGGGAGTTCTAAGAGACTTTCTGAAAAAGAAGAGAAAGACAGAGGCATCTTAGACAAAACACAGGCAGAAATCACCCTCTTCCTGAGAAAGTGTCAGCAGTCCGTGCCACAATACTGATCCCCATCCTGGGACTTGACAGCTCACAGCCTTGGAGAAGGAGAAGAGCTTGGCAGTGAGCAGCATCTGAAGCGGCGGGGTTAAGAGGTATTGCTTCTAGAGGAGAAAAGTGTGGAAGGGTGCGCACCTTGGCAGTGCGTCCAGTGAAGAGAGAGAAAGCAAAGGAGAAAATTACATATCTTGCAAAAACAAGAAAAATGACCCGCCACTCAGTCCCACACCAGTACCTACTGAACAGAGTGAGCCTTACTGAGCTGATAGGGCCTCTTTCAGCAGGAACCTGTGCATCAAACACATAGAAATAGAACAAAAATGAATATGAAACTACTGTAAAAAGAAATAAAAAAGCATCAATCAGAAGATTCCAGCTGATGCAGTCTCCCCTTAATCCAACAATCATGCAGGAGAAAAATGAACATAGTACTTTCCATGGAATAAATATCTTTAGAAAAGCACCAGGTGATGTTTAAAAAACACCTTGGATCAGTTATTTAAAAACTAAGAAGGAAGTGGACCAGAAAACAGGAGGTAGTGTAGTAAGAGTTGATCAAATTCAGGAAAAAAGGTGAAGGAAAAGACAATCATATCAGAAATGAAGACTAAATAACAAAGCCCCTAAAAATAGATTCAAATGAAATTTAGTAAATGGCATTAAAGAAAAGCAGGGGAACAAATTTTAAAAACTTAGAATCAGAAAGAAAGGAAAAGGTCAGAGAGAAAGTTGGAATGGAGGGTAGATGACGAGGATGTCACGTGTACAGCTGGAGTCCTTAAATAAAAATAAACCATCTAAGAAATGTAATTCCATAAAGAAATGAAGACATGAGTCCACACATTGAATAGCCATTGAGTACTGAGAAAAATTGATAATGATTGGCTCCCATAATGATCACCTCAGAGACATATCTTAGTAATACTGTTAGACTTCAAATATAAAATTCTTAGAACTTCAGGCCAAAAGATCAAGTATAGTACACTATGGTGGGATAATTAGCTGCCATCACACCTCTGGAAAGCAACATACAAAGCAAGGTAACACTAGAGCAACTTTTTTTTTTTTTTTTAAGAAACTGAAGTAAAGAAAGTGCAAACCAAGAATTATATTCAGCCACTGCCTTCAAGATTAAGGCTTTAGAAAAGTTTTGAGTGTGCAAGAACTCCAGAGAATACCCTACATTGGTGGTCTTCTTGAGGATCATCTTAGACAGTGAATTTCATCCCAGCAGACTGGGGAAAGGACTGATAGTGAGCACTTAATATTTACTTACAGAGCTGAGACTGAAACAAAAATCGGGCCACAGATAGAGGAATAGTATATAAACCTTAAGTTATATTGTATATGTAACTATTTGCAATTTATGTTGCATAGATATGCTTAGAGAATAAGTATGTGTACATGTTCCCAGTATTAGATTCAATTTCGGTTTTGAGGCCACAGCAAAAATCTAGTTCTTTGAGATACAGCACACAGAAGCAGAACTAAGAAATCACAGAAACCATGTAAACAGTCTCAAATTCAAGCGTATATTTCTAAGCTAAAAAGGTGGTAGGAAAGGGGTGTAGGACCTGATTCCTCAAATTGTTCAACCTCTTTTTCTGCTTCAACTGCCACCAAGTATCCTCCAGTTGCTGACATCCTGGTGTTTCGTGGGAGAATGCAAGAAGGTGAACACAGGTGGTTTGATGAGAAGTGGCTTAGTGGTGACATGGCAGACCATCTAGAAACATGGCCGTCGTTGATGAACTTCACGTTCCATCGGTTCAGCATTATACTGTTAAGGCTACATCATTCAGCCAAGATCATTTCTCTTGTCCTCATGTTCTTTTTTTCTGGATGAGTTGACCATATGCATATTGGTTCATTTGGGATGACCAGTAAATAAGTTTAAGGTAAAAAATTTCTCGCATTAGGAAATTATAAGCAAATAGTTATATACCAACTAAATGAAACATCCCATACACTATTTTGAAACACACATATCACACATGTGTACAGTGTAAGTCCACATATAGCATAAGAATATGTACAGAAGATTTAAATAATGCAAAATAACATAAATATGTAGTTCCTAGCACTGTTCATAAAAGATCCTAGAAGGCACGATATCCCAGTAGCAATGAGCACACCTGACAGCCCAGTCTTGGTTTCTCACACCATCAGGAGGAGTCAAGGCTGCTTGTAAGAGAAAACAAAGAAGTGCTTAAAAAAAAAGAAGAAAGAAGGAAGGAAGGAAAGAGAAATAAAGAAAACGAAGGGGTCATGTTAGAAGGATAGAGAAACCAGCTTGAAGTTACTTCCACTGACCAAATCCTGGTCAATTTGTGCATCAAAATAATGAAAGATAGAAATGAATTTTAAGCCATTGAAAAAATAGTAATTCATGAATAATCTGATGATAGATAAGACTCTTCTCATAGAATAATGCTGACTGATAAACATGGAAGGCTTGGAAGCGTTGGAACATGATTATTAAGATTGGTTTCGGCAAGAATCATCAGTGGAGGCTAGATGTAGGTGCGGGAGTTCGATGAGGAGCAGAATATTTTGATGGTCCTATAGTGTCTTCTCCACAGGTGGTTTATTGCAAGAGGAAAATTAGTACCTATATAATAGAGAAACTGGACAACACCTTGCCTAGGTGATCAAAACTGAAGTCACCAGTGAGGGGTGCCTGACACTGTATGTTTTGGGGTGTGATAAGCCGAGCGGCACACATAACATAAGTGGTACTCCAGCAGCGCGTGTACACCCCGAATCACGAAAAACTTCAGTCGAACAGAAAATTCTGTTTAAATAAACTAAAAATCATGACGTCTGTTCTTCAAAAAAGCCAGAAAAGACAAGGTTGAGGAAGTCTTCCAGATTAAACGAGACCAAAGAAACACGACAAAACAAATGCAACCCGTGATTATATTCTGGATTTTGCAATGAAGAAAAAAGTGCTATTAAAGGATGTATTAGTCAGGGTTCTCCAGAAAAACAGAACCGATAGGATGTGTATTTATGTAGAAAGGGATTTATTGTAAGCAATTTGGCTCGTGTGATTATGGAGACTTGCAAATCCAAAAGCAGCAGGGAGGCCCAGCAGGCAGGAGACCCAGGAGAGCCCTAGTTCTGATTCTGGTCTGAAGATAGTCTCCTGGAAAAGTCTTTTGTTTGGGGGAGGCTGCTCTTTTCATTCTATTCAGGGTTTCAGCTGATCGGATGGAGGACAGTCTGCTTTCCTCAGAGCCTGTAGATTTAAATGTTATTCAAAAATCGTATCACAGAAACACCCAGAACAATGTTTGACCTTTTGGCCAAATATCTGGGCACCCATACGCATCTTTTAAAATCATACTTAATCTCCAGATAAAGTCCATAGGCAGGTCATACTGCCAGGTAGCATGATACAACTATCCTTTGTATAACCCCAGATACACTGACCCTTTCCTTAGGAGAGGATTCTAAGCCCTTGAGTGGTATTTCCTTTTCTCCTTGACCCCCTGTAACTTAAATACTGTGCTGTGAAGTAGTACGTCATGCATTACGTGATAAGTGGTTAAGAGAGGGAAGAATATTTGCTACATGTGTGTATGTACACATGTATGCAAACACACAAACAATAACAAAATAAAATAAGGAAGAAATACGACAACCGCAGTCTTCATTTCCGCAATGATCACACTCACGTGATTCCTTTACCACTGTCTTTCGGGGCTGTCCGGGCAAGATGCTGCAGTATTGTAATGGACCGCTTTTGAGTCCTGCCTTCCTGTTGTACAGAGCCGTCTGTAAACCGGGCCTGAAGCTTGTCTTTTCTGTCTTGATCGCGGGAAGCACCCTGTGGGACCTTAGCACAGACTGGCTGGAGTGGGGACCGGAGGCATTTGGGTCACTTCTTCGGTAACTGACTTGTGCCCTCAGGGGCTGCTTGGCCCCGGTCTCATACATGCCACGTGTATTTGGTGATGGAGTGTTGCTGTGAACACTTAACTCAATGGAGAGCATCTGTCTACTGGATTAAATATTAATCTTATCCAAAAACACCCTCATAGAAACACCCAGAATAATATTAGCCAAATATCTAGACACCTTGTGATCCCTCCAAGTTCACCCATAAAATTAACCATCACAAAGAACATCAAACAGTTGACGAATCAGAATAGGGACCATAGATGAAAATGTTTTATAAATGTTAAATTTGTTGAATTTGGTAATTATCCTGAGGTTACTTAAGATAATTTTTAGGAAATAAACACTGACTATTAAGGGGTAAATATGCAGACCACTCTGAAATAGACTACTCAGAAGGAGATCAGAAAAAAATAAGCAATATGTGTATGTGTGTGTGTATGAGTGTAAGAAAGAAAACAAATGTGGCAGAATGTTAAAAATTGGTGATTATAAGTATGAGAGTCTGTTATTTTTGCAATTTTGGATTTTGAAAGCATTTTAAGGTAAAATAAAGACATTTACATGACCAGGGAGCACTGTAATTGTGTTTAGAGGCACAAAAGATCTGTGACTTTTTGTTTGGTAACCATTGTGCTGATTGATACCCTTGGTATAAAATGAAAAGTGTTAATTGCTTGGCTTCAGGGGAATGAGTTCATGTTTGAAATAAGAAAGGAGGAGACAGCAGGGGAGCCGGAGAGATCTGGGCCTTCCATCCCTTTGGAGCACACCTTGACTCTTCTCACCTTTCTCTTCTAAACCATAGACTTGGTATCAGAGCCTGGTTGTGGTGGAGAAAACAGTTAAAAATGAAGTAGGAGAGGAAGGGTGGTACAACAGGATGAATTTAGTTTCTTTGGTTCCCGGTGTTCATAGCACTCAATTAGATAGTTCACTATGCGCTGAAAGAAACATTTTTATAAGGTAAGGTTACTATTGAAAAATGGGTCGGCAGTAGCCCTGTGAAAGCTTATAGCTGTGAGCACAGATTATTGCAAACTGGTATTTGATTCAAGGCAGCTACATTCAAGTGCTAACAGAACCCTGACTGGCACTGCTGGCAGCTTGTAGTCTGGAAAGTAGACAGAGGGTGTTGATGAAGTACCCTCACACCATAGAGTTAAGTGTAGAGATGGCAGTAGAATCAGTGGGACAATGAGGTTGTGACTTAGGGACAAAATGCTGCTGTATTTTCTTATGTCAAATTGAAATCTGATCCTTGGGAATGTTACCTTGGACTGTTCAAAACTTTGATGTTTTGCATGGAAGGTATAATTTAAAATATATCAACAAGTGTCAAAATAATTTTGGAAGCTGGAATGTTTGCCTTGCTGTCATGGTTTCAGTTTATCATTTATGAGTTAGCTAATATTTCGCTTGCCAAAATACTGAAGCATGACTTCTGTTGTAAGTGAAGATATCTTTAAGAATCAGGAAAACTGTGTTGAGTGTAAATGTTGCATTTCTGTTCTTTATCTAGATTTAGGTTCTAAGCACAGTTGTCCTTAAACTGTCAGAGAGTTAATGATTTATAAACTTAACAGTTTATAAAAGGGAACTTGCTTTTGAAAATAAATCCTTTTAGTGTGCAATATTGTTCCCTAAATTATCTTTTTCTATACATTTTTGTGTCTATTAACTTTAGTCATATGGCCTGGACATGGCGTGGACATGAAGTATTCTAGGTGACTGTTCTTTTAAAGCTATGTTATAATAATTGTGAATTTTCAAATAATCTGACTACAATAAAATTCTTTACTGTCCTTTGACCATCTGCATTTGGAAATTCCACAGACATTTCATAGTTATTTTTTTAATTCATAAAGTTTTTTCACCAAATCCATACACACAGCCTATTAAATAGTGATATACTACTAAATCATTATTACAGCAAACACAGAAGAACTTGTAACATTTCAGAATAATGCATTAATAAGTAATCTATTATAAAACTCAGGAAAAGTTTGCTTAGACAATGTAGTGTAAGATGTATCAAAAATATGTACATTAAAAAAATAAGTCTTAGAAGCTTATATTGCCATTTAGAAGTATGTGACTTTTCTAAAAAGTAAGCATTAACTTTGATAACTAGATAGATTTTTATGCATAACCAAATAAACATTAAGAAAATCCTTAGTACTAACAAACCAAAAAACTCATAGATACAGACTGTAGTATGGTGGTGACCAGAGTGGAAGGGGGTTGGGGATGAGGTAGACACAGGTAAAAGACACAGGTATGGTGATGGAAGGAAATTTGACTCTGAGTGGTGAACACACAGTGCAATATACTGATAATGTGCTGTAGAGGTGTACACTTGAAACCTGTATAACTTTATTAAACAGTGTCACTCCAATAAATTTAATAAAAGTCTTTATTAAATCCAGAAATTTCTTATAATATTCATGTTTAAAAATATTAGCATGATTCTCACTTTATGGCCCTAATTTTGTTCAATTGAGGTATAGTTTACATAGTAAAACTCACTCTTCTTGGCATATAGTTCTGAGTTTTGACAGATGCAGTTCATATGAAACATTTTGAAAATTGATCTTGTCTTTTTCTCTGAGTACTTTATGATCTCATGGTCACTAAAGGATTAGCATTTTGAACTTTAAAGATTGCATGATAGCTATTCAGAATTTAATAATCTTAGTAATTTCCAATGTCTTCACATTGTGCTCAGTAGTAGTATTAGTGAATAACATATTAAAGAATTTACTTTTTCCTTTCTTTATCTAACTTCAGCACCTCAGTGCAGCCTTGGATGCTTCTGGCCTCAACTGTTGTATCAACCCATGCCTTGGTTTTGCTCTATTCATTTGAATTCTTTTCTAACTCACCTTTCACACTGCTGCTGGTGGTTCTATAAGGTACAGAACTAATGATCTTAATCCTCTGCCTAACATCTTTCATGGGCTCCCCTTTGCCTTTAGAACAAAATAGATACTTTTCAAATCAAACACAGGCTCTGAGAAATTGGTTCCTGCCTGGGGTCTCGCCATGCCCCCTCTCCCTTTCCTTCGCCCGCATTGCTTGCCTACACTAATTGCAGATTCCCGGATATGCCACGTTCTCTGTCTGCTTGGTGCTTCTCTATGCGTTTTCTTCTGATGTGCAGCCTTTTTCTCCTGCCCTGCCGTCGTCCATCAGTGCCTGACTTCCCCAGACCTTCAGTTATGGGGAGAGGCTCTCTCGTGCTCTCCTGGTCTCTGTCCCTCACACTGGCTTCTTCACCTGCCTGATGCCTCCTCTGGACCCCGCGTGGCAGCTCAGCGTGTCTGCTCCAGTCTCGCCACTGCTTCGCACAGTATCACATACAAATCAGCATTCAGAATGCCTGTGCAGTAAGGAGACTGTAGTTACATGTGGAGTATGATGATTACATGAAACCTACGAAATAGGTATGGAGAAGAAAAACGTATTATCAGAGCAGTAGGCACCAGAATTCCTGGTGTGGCCTTGATGTCAAACTCACTTAGGGATGTACGTGTAGCAGCTGGGGCCGAGAGGGCAGAAGGTTGGGAAGCTGTTTGACAAGGGGATGGTTTATTGTTGTTAGTAATAGGGAAGGAGAGAGAGAGAAAAGGAGAAAAGTCAGAAAAATGATGCGAGGCCAGGGGCTAGGTGACATCCCTCCCTCCAGGGTGGCAGGTGGAGAGAGATTAAGAATGACCCTAGTTCCAGTTCCCTTCTCCCAGGACTTGATCGAAAGCATGGGGACAGAGGGGGCTTTGGACTCAGCAGGTTCGTGGGCTTTGAGTTCGTTCAGGTTGTGAGGAGTTGGCAACCCCAGCTAATGACGAGGGAACGTGCACAAGAAAAGACAGGAAATGAATGCGCAGAATGAGGGTAGCTGGTGTTAGGACGATGGGGTTACAGTCGACTCCACCCTGGAGACTTTCTCTGTTATAGGTCATCATAAAAGAAGTTTCGAAAGAAGAAAATTGTCTACAATATCATGCTCTGATCTTTTTCACACCAGTACTTGAAAATTAGAGGTTAATGTAAAAGGGAAGGTGAAACTAATTATTGAGGAATAGGGAATTTGGGCCAAGACTGAAACTCCTTTCTTTATCCAAAACAGGAACTTTTCCATGAACTCATTAGGCTTTGTTTCCCACTTTTTTCATTGTCTTTTTTTAAATCTTTGTTTTGACTTGATGAGCTGATGTCTCAAAGACAAAAAAAAATCTGTTAAGTGCCTGAAATTGGACAAGGTTTTCTGTACAGAATGTTTACGTTTTCGAAGTTGATGGTGTTCTGTAGGGCACACATTTATACTGAATTATAGCTTAATTATTTGTTTCAGCTGCAACAGCTCTTTCTCTACTTCCTATTGCATTCACAACTATATCTCACAATGTTGCTTTTTATAATTGTTCTTCTTTTCTTGTGAAATGAAAAAAAGTCAACACTTTTGACAAGGTAACAGTATACCGCTGCCGTGTCTTGTATATACTGCTATTAATTACGTGTTCTTCGATAGTGGTAAATAGGATCATATGCTGTTTGTGTTTTCATGCTCCGATCTCATGCACGTAGTTATAATCATTTGTATAAACCCAAATGACACTTTACCAACCTACAGTGGGAATAAGGATAAACAAGTACAGGAAACATCTGTGTGTGTGTTTGTTTAGTGTATTTTTCCTTTTGGGTAAATGTGTCAAGTTAAAATTGGGTTGCTCGGTGAGTGTGGAATCAGCAAAGGGAGACGGTTGTGTATCCTCACAGCCAAAGACAGAGGTTTCTGAAGTTACTGATTAGGTTGTCCCCTGTAAAGTGTTAGAAACACTTTACCCAATTTTCATTTAATTTTTAGTCTCTATTTTGTCCAGCTTGTTTTTTGTTGTCCATTCTTGGTTCTTCTGAATACGATCGTTTAAATCCTTCTTTGCTGCTTACGATGATTTTTGCCTTGTGAGGAGACTTTCATAGATCTCATTTCACACTCAGCTGTATATTTTAGCCACGCTGGTTTCCAGGGTATTTTACTGTTGTTTCAAGGCAGTGCATCTCTGGTCCTCCCTTCAGAAACCATCTGTGTCCATTAGAAAGGCTCTAATCTTTTCTCCCCAGCCATTACACCTTAGCATATCTCTATCCTTCTCTCTGTCCTTTAATCCCTCTCTGTAAGCCTTTCTGTCCTAGATCCTACTATTTGTCACTTCATGAAGGGCCCGCCCCCTCCCATCTTCACTTTTTCCAGCTTATCCTATAGTGCCTTTTTGCATTGTCCTTCTCTATCATCTGCCTTCTAAGTTTGAAAAAAGTTTCATATGATTCTTTCTCTGTTTCTTCCTTTTATATCTCCATATCTTGAACAGAATTATCTATATCCATTGCTTTTAAGGATGTTGTTTTGTTTTGCCATCCCAATTCTTCCATCCTCATCTCTCTGTGTGGATGCGAGGATACAGCTGCAAATCGGGAACGGTCTAATGGAGGTGTCGGTTGCGGTGTGGGGTGTGGGCTAGAGGATGTGAGGCTTCCATGCCCTCCAGGGAGCACCACCACCCTAGCACCTCTGTGTGTGCAGCACCCTGAAGTTCTCTGAACTACTTTTTAGGGGTTTATGGAGGGCTCATTATGGAGGCAGGATTGGGTAAGTCATTGGCCACTGTTCCTTAACTTAATCGCTAATCCCTCTTCCTTCCCTGATGAAAAGGGGAGTAGGTGGGGCCGGCAGTCCTAGGTTTTTTCAGCAACCAGCCCCCCATCCTGAAGCTATCTTGGGGCTCCCAGATACCAGTCATCTCATTCGCATACGGAAGGTACTCTTACCACTCGAGATTCCTAAGCTTTTAGGAGCTGTGTGCCAAGAACCTAGGACAAGGACCAAGTGTACATGTCCTGTGATATCCCAGACTGACATCATGATAATCAGTTTCTTATTGACATTATGTCTTGCCTTGGATTCTGTGTGCTGTTCATTTTCTAACCATTTCTCTGGCTCTTTTTCTTCTTGCATCCCAGCTCCTCCTGGTCATTAAGACACTCACCCTTCTTTTTGGGTGGTCTCCTGAAAGGCTTTCTCCTTAAAGCTTTAGCCATTGCTCTTCTCCTAATAATCTTATGCACTGTAGGGGAGGACAAAGATCTTTTTCCTCTACCTTTCTAAGGCCTCAGTTGGGATTCCTGTAACAAAAGACATTAGCAAAAGAGTCTACAACTTTGGTATGAGTTTTATGTGATATATGGGAACCTTCATAAGGAAATGAAGACCCGAAGAAAGCTTTAAACCTGAGTATTTTCATATTAGGTTTGAAAGAGTGAAAGGTTGTGAAAAAAGGGATATGATAAGATGAAAGGTATGAAGTAGTTGCAGTAAACTGGGGGGCACTTAAAGCCTGTTTGTTCAGACCTCTTTCAGTGTCCCTTGTCTTCAGAGCTAAGGATGCTCTTTCGCTTGGGGAGTAGGGAGGGTGCCCCTCACAGGAAGGCTGTCTGCCTGCTTCAGCCCCTCACAGGAAGGCTGTCTGACTTGCACGTGCTGGTTCTCAGTGTAAAAAGGTGCTGTATTTGGGGGTGTCATGTCCCGAACCCCACTAGCATGCTGTCTCTGCAGAACTTTAGTTCCTTGTCTATAACAGCCTACATGGCAGTCCTTTTAGAATGTCCTGCCATTACTTCAAAATCAGTGTTGAAACCCCACAACTTCCCCTTTCAACTTTCCCTTTCAACTTCCCCTTTCACAGAATCTGTCTGTAACACTACCATTCACCACTCTTCTTTCTTGTACTTTAGTTGTGGGGTCAATAGGGAAAAAAGGGAACAGAAGTTCCATTAATTTATCTTCAAAAGTAGGGACCCTGTCCTGTTTGCCTTTGTGTTTCAGCACCCAGGTTGGGTGCTACATGAATGTTTCTGGAACTGAGTATTACAGTGATTCTTAGGTTCATTTGCTCCTCCTCATTATAGTTTCTGCTCAGACCAGACCCTCTTGGCACACATCTCGCTTATGGCCAGAGCTTTATCTTTCAGCATTAGTCTCCTTGCTGCTGTCCACACGACACACTACTACTGCCAGAGTCATTTTTATAAAATTATTTCCGTCTTGCCAAGCCATTATTGCTTATGGATTCAATTAAAACTAATTAGTCTAGCATTTCAGGTTTTGAATCAGTTCTGTGTACTTAGTTGATATTATATTTTTACCGTTTTCTCCACATAAGCCAATTATAGCTAATTAGAACTGTCTTCTTACTGTCCTCTACTAGGAAAATACTTATTCCTACTTATGCTTTTGCTCTAGCTATTCTTCTGGCCCAGAATTCTCCAGCTATTGTCTCATCTTTGCCAGTTCAAATCCTGTACTTCTTAGCTAATGATCTCACACCTAGTCCAGGTGTTAGGAGGCACTCTGCGAATGTGTTAAATGAGACAGTGAGGCCCTGTATTCTCAGTGGGCATTTCTCACCAACCTTGCATTTAATGATATTCCCCTTAACTCCACAAACTCCATAATACGTCCTATTAAGTTACATTCCCCATATTGCAAGTTTAATAAGTGATTAATTCTTTGAATAAAATATGGTATACAAGTGCCTCAGTCCTATACTGAAAAACTTACTTGAAATGCCGTTAAGAGCATTATTCTCTTTATTTCTACTTTAATTGTAAAAACATTTTTAAATTAAGCCTTTTCTTAGCTTTAACCCAAGTGAAGCATTGGATCTAATCAGATGATTTCAGTTCCATTTGTGCAGCTTAGCAGAAACTATGGCAACAGAATGGAAAATGGGTTTTAACTGATTGTTTTTCTCCATAAGAGCGGGACGTTCCAAGTTAAATAGCTCACACCTTTAAAAAAAACGTTTATAGATAATATGCATTACAAATTACATTTGGTAGTAGAATTGCCTAGAAAGTTTGGTTAGAAGCCATTTATCAATCATAAGGTTATGCCTAAAATCCTGGAAGAATACATCAATGATTAACAATAACTGTCTTTTAGTGTGAGAATACGAGATCTTTTCAAGGTCTACTTCAAGCCTCTTTATATTGTCTATTTCTTAAAAAACTATGAAGCCAGATTATTTTACAATGATAATAATACAAACAACAAAGCTATTTAAATTTAAGAGAAAAGACAATTATGCTGTTAGTCTGAATTTATTATTTTAAAATTATATCAGTCATTTCCCCAAAATGCAGGTAACCACATTAATATTATACAGGGAGCTAAAGGAATCTAGTTATAGTGTAAGGAACAAAGTATTTTATATTCATTGTGTAATACAAGATTTTTTCTTTACTTTAATACAGACTTTTCAAAAGGGAATCAAATATTGAAATTTGAGTTTTGGCAAACATTTTCTTAAGAGTCCATTGACTTATTGTAAAGGGTGTAAATTCAGTCTTAAAACTGATTTTCTAACCAGGGAATATGCATTATAGAATAATAACACTAATTGAGAAGTGAAGGATTTTCAGTGGGATAGTTGTTAATATTTTAATAAGAAAAAACTTGATTAAATTCCTTTGTGAAGGTATTAAAATCGGTCACACCTATCTTTTCTAAATGAATAAACTTAGTAATGTGTTAACATGAAAAAAATGAATGCTTTGATGAGAGTAGACTGTCTAAGCTGATTAACAATAGAGATAGGCCTAAAGTAGACCTTGCAAAGTCTACTTTATATTTGTTTTAGTCAGGGTTTACTAATATTTAACAATTTATATGATGCGGGCATCAAAAATGATGTCAGATATAAACAATTGATATACATACTGTTATGTACCAACTAAATAGGTCTAGTTTAAGTTTTTATAGCTGGTTAATATTCTTTGTTATTTTATGTATTTCTGAAGAGTTTTCATAAGGCATTGTTTCTGTGGGAAGGAGTTAATCCTTTCAGTTAGGATTTAAGGGCTGAGGATGAAGCTTTGGTGCAATTTTGCTATTATAGTCAGAAATCCAGAAATGCCCAGACTCTGCCCATCCAGTCTCCTCTTATCCCTCAGGAGTCGTGAGGGAACAGCAGCCAGCAGGACTCAGAGTACCACATTAATGAAGGCTGTGCCAGCTTCTAGCACACCAGCATAGAACTCTTCTTAAAAGCATCCTTAGTGCTTGCAGTTTAGGCTTAAGCACTAGGTATGAGGACTCCTGCTTTCCTCCCAACCCCATGTAATCATAATCTTGGGATCAGTGTGTTGAGGTGTGTGCATTAGAACGTTAGAGGGGAGAAAAAACTAGTGAGCCAACCCCAGGTCCCCAAAGAACTTCCGAATCTACTTACTATATGTAGCAGAGAAGTGTAAGAGAATGGCCGTTTGGCCCATGGGGTGAGGTCAGACCAGAAGTTTGAGGCAAAAACCCGCCCCCCCCTCCAGATATTGTGTGGAGACTGTTCTTTTAATGGTGATTCCACCTACTATTAGCTGTGCCTGGTCAGAATTTTGGTCTCTTGAATAATTAGATGAATAAGCTCTCTTACCTTACCTTCGGGGAGAACTAGTCAGAGACCTGGGCTGAGGCGTGCCTGGCACAGGAAAAAGAACTCTTACAACCACAATAAAATACTTCCATGTACAACAAAAGACAGTGGACAGTTCTGTCTTCCAATAGTACAGATATGTTTCTGGTACAGTCCGGTCTCAGGCCTGGAGGTAGCTCCACACCATATGGTCAGCATATCATTTTGGACTTTACTAAGGCAAGTAATGACTCAGAAATGCAGGAGATTCTGTGATTGGCTGATATTTATTTCACCACTAATGTGAAATGAAATAAGTAAATACTATAAGTCTTGTTCTAATAAATGTTGGTGTTTACTGGGAAGTTTTGAGCTCTGAATCTTAGGTTAACAGTTTAATTAACAGAAATGTGGTTTATTTTTAGTCCTTCATGCTTAAAGGCTTGTAATTACAATGACAAATAATAGCATGGAAGCAAGAATCATTTAGACATCTAGACTTATAAACTTGAATATGTGTTTGTCATTGCTTAGGATTCTATATAGTATATTAATCATTTTATGTGTTTTGTTGATACCATCTTTAGAATGAACAAATATCCCATCATGTCTAAATTTGATAGAGCTACCTATTGATTTGCTGCCATATGTGTGAGCACTTACTTTGCTTAACAGGTTTAATGTGAAAGAAAGAATCATGTAGATATTAAATTCAAGATCTCTGCAATGGGCTTATGTTATCTCACCTTTTAAATTTTATTTTACTTTTTGAAGTCAACTTGCTAGGGCAGTAGTTGAAGTTAACGTAGAAACTACTATTACTGATTGTAGGAAGACTTTTGCTTCTTATAATGTCATAGTAAGACCCTCTACTAGAGAATTCCTGTTTGAAAAACAGCATAAAACCTGGATTTAATACAAAAACCAACAATATAAGGCACTTGAGAGTAAACAGAAGCAGATAGACTAATGGGGAGTATACAGTTGAAGGAAGGGGGCTGTAGGAAGTAACTTTGCCTTTTTACTGATTTAGCTTCAAGATCCAAAAAGCATAGACTATAAAAGAAAATATTTGATAAGATCAACTTCTTAAAGATTTTTTAAATTTGCTTTTAAAAAGACAAAATTAAAAGGCAAGCTACAGAATTGGAAAATATGTTTATAAAACATACATTTGACCTAGTACTTTTATTCAAATTATATAAAGAAATTTTATAACTCAAGAGTTAAGGCACAAACAACTCTATAAAAAATGTACAAAAGATTTGAACAGATAATTCCTCTCAAAAAATAAATAGATGGCCAATAGACTCATGAAAAGATGCTCAACATCACTTGTCATCAGGAAAATGCAAATTAAATTCATGCTGAGAATGTAGAAAATTTGAAGGAATTGACAAAAATAACTTCCTGGAACTAATCAATTATAGCATAGTTGTGTAGGATACAAGATTAGTATACAAAAGTAAGTCATTTTCATATATTCCAGCAATAAACACGTGGAATTTGAAATAAAAAACATATAATAATGCCATTTACATTAGCAATGCTCAAAAAGAAATACTTAGGTATAAATATAGTAAAATATGTACAAGATCTAGAATAGAAAAACTATAAAACTGATGAAAGATATTAAAGAACAAAATAAATGGTGAGATAGTCCATGTTCATGGATAGGAAGACTCAATATTGTCAAGATGTCAGTTTTTCCCAACGTGTTCTATAGATTCGATACAATACCAATCAAAATCCAGCAAGTTATTTTGTCTATATCAACTTACCGATTCTAAAGTTGACATAGACAGGTCAAGACCCAGCATAGCCAACATAATAAAGGAGAAGAATGAAAGAAGAATGAAAGACTTACACTGCTCAACTTTAAGATTTACTGTAAAGTTAATGGTAATCAAGACAGTGTGGTATTGGGAAAGAATAGACAGATTAATGGCACATAATCCAGAAATAACCTCCATAAATATAGTCAAAGAATCTTTAACAAAGGAGCAAAGATGATACAGTGGAGCAGAGAAAGTCTTTTCAAAAAAATGAAGCTGGAAAAACTGGACATGCACATGTAAAAAAGTGAATCTAGACACAGATTTTATATCCTTCCTCAAAATTAACCCAAAATGGATCACAGACATAGATGTAAAATATAAAACTCCTAGAAGTTAACATGGGAGAAAACCTAGATGACGTTGGGTATGCTGATAACTTTTTACGTGGAACACCAAAGGTTCAATCCAAGCAAGAAATGATTAATAAGCTGGACTTCATTAAAATGAAAAACTTTTGCTCAGCAAAAGACCATGTCAAGAGAATGAGAAGACAAGTCACATACTAAAAAAAAATATTTTCAAAAGACACATCAGATAATGACTATTATCCAGAATATACAAAGAAAATTGAAAACCCAACAATAAGAAAATAAATGGGCCAACAATTGACACTTCTCCAAAAAAGATATACAGGTGGCAAATGAGTGTATGAAAAAATGCTCCATGTCATAATTCATCAATGAAATCCAGAATACTGACATCACCAAATGCTGGTGAAAATTTGGAGCAATAGGAACTCCCATTTGTTGTTCTTGGGAATGCAGAGTCACTTTGGCAGTTTCTTATAACACTAGACATGCTCTTACAACATGACTCAGCATTTGTGGTCTTTGGTATTTACCCAAAGGAGTTGAAGACTTATGTTAACACAGAAACCTGCACAAGGATATTTAATAGCATCTTTATTCATAACTACCCAAATCTGGAAGCAACCAAGATGTCCTTCATAGATGAATGGATTAGTAAGCCCTATTACATCCAGACAATAGAATATTAACCAGCACTAAAAAAAAAAAAAAAAAAAAAAAAAAAAAAAAAAAAAAAAAAAAAAAAAAAAAAAAAAAAAAAAAAAAAAGTCATGAAAATACATGAGGGAAACTTAAGTGCATATTACTAAGTGAAAGAAGCCAGTCTAAAAAAGCTACAATACTGTATGATTCCACCTTTATGACATTCTAGAAGAGGCAAAACTATGGCGAGAGTAAAAAGATTAGTGGTTGCCAAGGGTAGGGGAGAAGGCAGAACAAATAGGTAGAGTGTAAAGGATTTTTAGGACAGTGAAACTATTCTATAATGCTGAATACTACAACGGTAGATACATTTTTCCAAACCCACAGGATGTACAGCACTGAGAGTGAACACTAATGTAAACTATGAACTTTGGGTGATGATGCTGTGTCAGTGTAGGTTTATCAGTTGTCACAGATGTACCACCACAGTGGGGGATGTTGGTAATGATGGAGGCTGTTAATGAGCGGGGACAGAGGCTTTAAGGGAAAATTCTGGATCTTTTGCTCAATTTTGTCATGAGCCTAAAACTGCTCTAAAAAAGTCTGCAAATAAACAATTAGATACCACTTCACAGCCACTAGAATGGTTAAAATGAAAAGGTCTGGTATTACCATGTCCTGAAGAGGATATGGAACAAATGGACCTCTCAGGCATTATCCGTGGGAATGCGAGATAGCAGAGCCACCTTAATAAAATAGCATCGAGGTAGAAATGAACATACCGTATATGCAACCATCTCATTCCTAGGTGTTTACTCAAGAGAAGTAAAAATATGTCCACAAAAATACTTCTTCATAGCCCCAAACTGCACACAATATAAATCTGACTAACATGGTCCATCAGCTAGTGAGTGGAAAAGCAAATCGCGGTGTATCAGTGCTATGGAATACAACTCTGTAATAAAAAGGAATGTAATATATACACACACAAACCTGGATGAAACTCGGAAGCATTAGGTTAAGTGAATGAAATTGAATGTAAAGAAACTGTACTGTGTGATTTCATCTATGTGAAATTCTAGAAGGATTAAAACTGTGATGACTGGAATTAGATCATTGGTTGCCTGGGCCAGTGGTCTGGGGATTGATTAGCTTCAAAAGGACTTCCTGAAATTTTTCAGGATGATGACACTATTTTATATCTTCATTGCAGTGGAGATTTCATGACTGTATAATATAAGTACCGAAATTCATCAAACTGTTCATTTAAATAAGTGAGTTTTAGTGTATGTAAATGATACTTCAGTAAAACTTAACAATGTAGATTGTTATAGATTGTTGGTGCTCAAATATCTTCATTTAATTTTCTCTTTGAGCAAAAATTGATTCATGAACTGTTTGCTTCGCTGTCTCAGTTCTTCAAAAGCAAAATAATAAGAAAATAAAAATCAAGGTTAAATGGTGAATAATAATTATTTCTGTTTCAACACTAGTGAAATTGTAATTATTTTTTTTAAATAAAAAGGTTATTGTTTTTTATATCTTCAGAATAGAAAAACATGAAACAGAGAAATGGTGTCTGACAGTCCCAGATAATAGCTTTGAGCACTGTTACCAAGATTAAGATCTTCGTATTCGACCCTATTGTCATTATAACTGCTTGGTTCTCAAGTGAGATTAAGACAGAAGACAAAGAGAAGTAAAGGAGTACATTATGACAAGCTAGATCTTTAAAGCACCTTACCGGAACTGAAACCTTGCCTTTGATGAGTTTAGCTGGACCACATGGATCTGCCTAAGATTTATTGGCCCCTTTGCCCTAAGCAGATAATAAGCTTGTTCACTGGCCTCTCATCATTCTTAAGAAAAGGCCAGGAACAATAAACTCTAGGAGGAACTTGAGGTGTTTTTATAAGCCCAGGGGTAAGCTCTTTCCAAGCCCAGCGCTATTGGGGTTTCCCAGGATTGGGGTTTGCGGTTTGAGGAAGGGACAAATCTTTCCCAAGTTCTGCTTTACCTCACCTGCCACCTGGGAACGGTCTTGATAGTAAAGCGATAGTCTAAATAAGCTCTCAGCAGCCACGCCAAAGAGAGGAGACGCCAAAGAGAATACGACTCGAAGAAACCATAGCTAAAACCCCTCATCACCTAGACACCTTCACCACCGCCCCTAGAAGGCACGGGTTCCCTTCCTCTTGAGCCCTGTCAGTTCTTTTTCCCAGTGGGTTGGAAAAAAGAATTTTTCCCTTGCATGTAAAGTGTAAATTCGTGTCAGAACCCACATAGTAGAGGTGGTAGGTGATGAACAGAAACAGGCCTTCACAGGGCATCTGAGAGACCTCTGTGAATGACCGGGCTTTCCTAGATGCTGTGCTTCGCAGAGCAAAGTGAATTTAATCTGCAATCTCTTTTAATTTCCCATGAAAGCAATTCACTGGCTAATAAAGAAAGGCTGAAGTGACTGTGTATCAAAAGATAGGTCCTTATATTCCTAGTCTAGCTACAAATATAGTTATGGGAGCAATACAGTGCATGGACAGTGCTTTTGGAAAGCTGGGCCTTTACGTATCACGGTCAGTAAAAGATGACTCCTAATAGAACCAGGAGTAATAATTTTAACATTTTCAACATATGACTCTTTAGTAACATCATGTACTCCAAAAAAAATTTTTGCATAATAAAACAACAGAATTTAACATTCTATTAGAAGAGAGCCAAATCAGTATTTCAAAAGTGGCGGTTTCTGGAGAGCTGGGCTTCTAACGTACTGCAGGAGGATGTTGCGATTGTGTGTCTGCTAAGATACTGCCTGTGTTTTTGTTACTCATTTTAGGTCTGTATTGATGTCACTGTGAACTCAAGGCATGGGCCATGGACACCGATTTGTTTCCACTATAAAATTAAGCATTAACAGTCAAATTCTTAGAAATAAAAAGATGCCATTTCTGAGGGACAAGGAAAAGAGTTGTTTTTCAATGGACATAGAGTTTGTTTTCCAAAATGAAAAAGTTGTAGAGATCTATTGCAGACAGTGTTATAAGGTTAACACCACCATAATGTACACTTGGAAATGGTTAAGATGGTAAATTTTATGTTATGTGTTTTTGACCACAATTAAAAATTTTTCTTAATTCATTTAAACTTTGGAAAGATATAATTTATCTATCCCCTGAAACTTTTAATTCTAGAAGTTCTTAGTTGGGTCTAATTTTCTTGAAGTTATAGTCTCAAAACATTAATTTATTTATAAACCTTTATAATAACACTTACTGGCACAGCAAGTACTGTATAAATTTAACTTATTTAATCTTCATCACAACTCTTTTAGGTAGGTATTACATTCTGCCATTATGGATATTTTCAAATATACAGAGAATTTTAAAGAAGTGTATGTTGAACACACTTGTACTCACAATATAGATTCTGTAATTAATATTTTGTTGTAATCTTTGGTCACATATATATTTGTACTAATATTAATCCATTATCTAACTTATTTTTTAATGAATTTTAAAGTAAAATGCAAATATCAATATGCTTTGAGGGTAGGTATTTTTATTTTCCCCATTTTACACTAGAGGGACGTGAGACACAGAAAAGTAGTGTGCTCAAGATCACTCAGCTTTAAAGTGGTAGACCTAGGATTTGGACCAAGCCCACCTTAACCACACCTGTGAAATGCTGGTTCACATAGTATTAATAGCTATCTTAGTCTTAAAGAGTCACATGTGTATTTTCATGGTACAGGATCTGTGAAGTTCAGCAATATAGAAATCTGTTTAACTTTGGTTAAGCCAACAGTTTTCCAGCTTATTCGACTTAAAAGCACCTTTCCCCCAAACCTAACACCTGCTAACATCTCATATGATAGGACCGTAATTCAATGGAATATACTTTGGCAAATACTCATTTAGAAGATATTTTTATTTTGTTTATTTAGGAAAGAACATGTTTTTGAAGAATTTATATTTTTAAACATAATTCTAGAATTTTAGAGCTGGCCAAGATCTTAGAGTTTATTGAGACCAACTCGTTCATTGTGGAGATCAAAGAACCGAGACACAAGGTTGCCAAGTGACTAATGCAGGCTAAATCGTATTCAGGTGCTTAGTGACAGAAATGGGAGTAGAACTCAGTCTAGGACCTGGTGCTGGCATTTAGTAGGCACTTAGTGAATATTTGTTGAATACGTGAATACATCTAAATCTGTCCGGTTTTCTTTCCACTGCATATCTATCTACATATTAGAATGTGTGTTTATGTTCAGATTGCATTGGCTAAGAGAGTCTATTAATACTTTATTTTTATGTTAACCTTGGTACAAATAATATATACTTACAGAATTCTGAAACAGTTTTATTGTAATGTATAACATACAGAAAATTACACAGAACAGAACATAGCTGTACAGTTTAACAATTACTTATAAAATGAACACTGGCTTAACCACCCAAGTCAGGAAATAAAACTTTGCGTGTATCTCAGAAACCTCCATGAGGCCCCCTCCTATTGCTGATCCCCTTATTTATTTATTTTTTCTCTTTTTTTTTCTTTTATTTTTTAGCAAATTTAACAGGACATGCAGAGAAGGTGGGGATTGAAAATTTTGAGCTCCTCAAGGTCCTAGGAACTGGAGGTAAGTCTTAAATTAAATATTCTACTTTCTTTTTCTTTTTGAAAAGAAAGTACTTGTTATTTATATGACAGTATTGGTATCCCCAAATTTAGAAATCAGCTAAAATTTTAAAAGCATAAAGAATCCAATAGGCGAATTGACAAAGAATATGAATAAATAATTCATAGAAGAAATGCAAAAGGCAAAATTTGAAAGGATTAGCAAGGATTTAGAAGAGTCAACTTCTTTTATCCTGCTGTTGGCAATGTAAATTAGTACAATGTTTATATAGGAGGCAATATTAAAAAAATCACTAACATTTATAGAAAACTTAATTGCCAAGTGCTTTATACTGATTGACTCATTCAATCCTCAATTTTTTTTGATATTCAGTGATCATCATTTTTAATAATCATAAACTCAAGACCCTTCAGAAGGCTAACAATACGAGTTTGGTTAAATGGAACATGGATCTATATGTTCTGTAATCTATAGTATAATAGGATTGAAATGATCTGTATTTACTTACAGTTTTGAAAGCACTTCTTAATGTATTGAATTTAAAAAAGGCCGCAGAATAGAATGTACTATATATCATTTCCATTATGTAAAAAACAGTATGAGTCAACATCTACATGTGTGTGTGTATATAGAAGCCTCTGGGATAGACACCAGAATGATAACAGTGGCTGTCCCTGGAGGGTGGGGGATTAGATGATCTTGATTTTCCTGCTTTATGTTTTTCTGTGCCTTCTGTTCTTAGTGCTCAAGGGTCAGGCCTCACAGGTGTCTGAGATCCCCCCACTTAGAAGAGCCCCACGTTTGGTTTAATGCTCTGCTTCCACTGTTCTGGGATGCTAAGTAATTCATGAACAAGGCCCCCCACAGTTTTATTTTGCACTGGGCCCGCCAGTCATGTGGCTGGTCTTGTCAGGACTGACCTTGTCTCTTCAGCTCTCTTTTTGGAATGTCTTGCTCTGCAGTTACCACTGCTGTGAGAACTGGTGACTTCCTTTCCCTTCCTTCAGGTAGCATTGAAAAGCAGGACTGTAACTCTTTTTCCATCCTCAGCAGGCCTGTCATTTCTTGCCCTGGAAGGGGAGAGAGAACCTCAGAGGACAGACCAGTTTTCTTCCCCACTGAAGTTTAGTTCACACTCTTAGGGGCCCTTCCGAGACCCCCAGGCTCTGCCGGGATGGATTGCCGCCATCCATCTTCCCAAGTGCCAAGCCTTCTAGCTGAAGAAAATTCCTTTTTTTTTTTTTTTTTTGCTTCCACAGTCAATCCAAGCGCTGTCCTAGATACTCATGCATAGGCTTATGTTCAAGTTTACAAATGTGATTTGTCTTTAGGTCATTTGGTAGTGAGCCTTCATGCCAGGGCCTTGCCATACAAGGTCTTCGTAATTTTCCTGAGTAATTTAGCATATCGGGTAGAGCCAAACTTTATAGCTGCCAGTGTTAAGTGCTTTGGTTTATTCTCATCAACTAAGCATTTTATTGTCAGGAAGACTATAATGTAATTGTCAACTTGGACATTAAGAAATCATGGTTTCAAAATATCAAAACAGAAAGAGGGTCACAGTCCTGTGGTGACTCGGCTCCACAGGAAACAGTGTCTGTGCCACCTTGTCAGAAGCCTTTTCAAGGCAGTTTATATTATAGCCACAGACTCTGTTTTATCTGCATGTTTTATATTTTAATAGCTCTATTGCAGTATAATTCACGTACTATACAGTTCACCTGTTTGAAGTGTATGAATCAGTGGTTTTAGTATATTCACAGAGTTATGGAACCATCACCACACCCAATTTTAGAACATTTTTCTTACCTCAGAAAGAAACCATGAACCTTTTATTTATTACTTCCCAAGGTCATCAACCTCTAAGCCCTAAGCAACCACTAACCTATTTTCTGTATTTCTGGACATTTCGTATAAGTTGAATCACATACTCTGTGGTCTTATGTGTATGTTTTCTTTCACTTAGTATAATGCTTTTTTAGGTTTAAGCATGTTGTAGCATGAATCAATACTTCTTTCCTTTTTCTGGCTGAATAATATTTCATTGTATGGATACAACACATTTTGTTTATCCATTAATCAATTGATGGACATTTGGGTTAATTCCCATCTTTTGGCGGTTACAAATAATACTGCTATGAACATTTATATACAAGTTTTTGTGCGAACATATCTTTTAATTTCTCTTTGGCGTATACTTAGCGGTGAATTGCTGTTTCAAATGATAATTCTATATTTAATTTCTTGAGGACCTACTAGACTATTTTCCAAAGTGATGGCACCATTTTGTCTATGACAGCATACATTCCCAACAACATTGCATGAGGGTTCCAATAACTCCATTCTTTGCCAACACTTATTATTAACTACTTTTTTACTTTTTGTTATAATCGTCCTACTAGATGTGAAATGGCCCAAATTAGTTTTGAAGAATGAAATTCATTAATGCTTCAAGTCCTCTTTGAATGATTATATCATTCAGTTTCGCTCATTTACATTTTCTGGCGTTTTACACAAAGTCATGCACACTTAAATACTTTGAGTGCAAGGTTATATAACTTTACTCTTCAGTTTATTCCAGTTTTAAGTGATCCTTGATATAAGAATGATTTTCTTCTTTCTTGCTATAGATAAGGTATAGCAATTGGTAAGAAATCTGTGACAGAAGAATGTTACATGCTTAAATTTAAGTTATAATCTGTATTCCCTGAGGTGTTCTATAGTGTCTTGGCTTTTCTATGTTCTAAAGATTAGAATCTACGTTCTTTTTCATACTAAAGTTTTAGAAATATCAGCTTTTATGCTTTTTCACCAAAAGCAAAAACTGAATAAAAACATTAGCACAATTGATTAAATGAAACTATTTACATATTTTATCTCTGTTTTGATTAACTCAGTTATTACTGGGTTATTACTGATTTTATTTTAAAAAGAGATTTGTAACTATTCTTTTAGAAAATAAGTTATAAAATTTCAAACTAGGGTCATATTTTATTTCAGCTATGATAAAAGCCCGATAACTTTTATTCAGTATTAATAGATAACTTCTTTGTAGGAAAATAGGCATAAAATCTACAGATCTTCTCAAGCACACTGTTTAAATGTAATATTAATTATTTTTCATCACTGTATTTTGGAATATGAAAAAAGAAAACCATAAAACTAATTCTGTTCTTTGATCTGTCAGTTTTATATTTGGCAGTCTATTCAAATGCATAAGTAGAAATAAAGAGGCAGTTTATTTCTTTTTCTGATACGATGACAGATTACATATCTTGGCAATCCCTCTCATTTAAACTCCTAAAGTGCTGGATAAAATACCTTAAATAAAAACTCTACTTAATTATATAGATCAGCTGTCAAGAATAAGGAGAATCTTTAGAGTCAAAAAAGAAAACAACAGCAGGACTCTAAGAGAAGTAAATAAGCTGCCCAAGACCAAGGTTACGCTGGGGAAGCCTACCCGTGGATTGTTCTGCGGGTTTATCGTTCTCATGCTTGGTATGAGAGGCAACGTCTAAGGCTCTCGAGAGGTAGAGAAGGCTGCTTCTCAGTAAAAGACTAAATGTGAAAAAAAATCCAGCCTGTAAAGGGAGATGGCAAGGAAACTTTTCTGTCTCTGCACTGGCTCTGGGTAAAGGGAATAAAAAATCAGGTAAGAGCCTTCCCTGAGCTTTCACAGCCTAAGCCAGGCGTCATGCAGATGTACAGCTTGAGTTTAATACACACTTGTGTGAGCCCAAAGAACAAAAATCACGTAAGAATTTTGTTTACAGTAGTACTGACTTGGTAGTTCTCAAGTGTCCTGCAAAAGCAAATATAAGTCCTCTTTGGCAAAATAAACGATTATTCAGACCTTCAAGAAGTATCAGAGGAAGTTTTACAGACATAGTCGTACTATCGAGAAGCAAGGCACCATGAGTGAAAGAAGTAGAAAGAATAAACAGCAGAATTAGACCCACAGAGACTTGAGATTATTAGATACGAAGTATGATATACATGATTATATGGTTTTAAAAGTAAAGAGAGATTTTATAGTAATATTAAGGATAAGGCATGCTACAAAGTGACCAGATGGATTTGAAGAAACTTTTCACAGCGACCATAAAAACCGTAGGAGAGTGGAAGACTAAGTGTCTGCAAAATGCCCAGAGAAAATAACTGTGATTTGGAATTGTTATGCTCAGCAAAACTCTGTTCCAGGAATGAGAGCAAAATAGATGTTTTCACACATACAAAAACAGTGTGTTTTCCACCACTAGATTTTCACTAAAAAAATTTCCAAAAGATGTGGGGAGAAGAAAAGTGATCTCAGGAAAGTTTCTGAGATGCAGAAAGGATTGGTAAGCAGAGAAAAGCTAAACAATATTGTCTGTATAAAATCATGGTCGTAACATTGAAATTGTTGAGGTTAGAAGAAAACTGAAATATTGGACAGAAAAAGCTTATCGTGTGGGAGGTCATAGGAGGTAGTGTTCTGAGGTGGTGTTTTTTCAACTTTAACGTACACACGAGTCTTGAATGTGTAAATTACCACACTGAAAAAAGAATAGAAAACCTGAATAGTCCTATAACTGTTCAAGAAATTGGGCATTAAGTAAAAATCTTCCTAGTAGTACAATACTTGGTACAGTTTTAAGAATCGTGCTGCCAAACATTAATGGCATAGGTAATTTTAATCTTTCATAAACTTTTTCAGAGAATAGAAAAGGTGGGATTATTTCCTCCAATTCATTGAATGAGGCTAGTACTATAGCCTTAATTCCAAAAACACACAAAAAGAGTATGAGGAAGGAAAATTATAGGCCAGTTTTACACATGTAAAATTTTAATATCAAATTTATAAAACCAAACCTTGTGTGTATTTTCTTTCAACATGTTTAATACTTTTGTCTTATTATTTACCTCAGCTTTTTGAATGGTTTAATCGAAGGTCTTTACGATAACTATGGAAAGGCGAGGAAAGAATTTACCAGCAGTGTTTTACTTCTGTATTTCCATTTCAGGCTGCTTTGCTGTTCTGTAATTGGTCTGTTGTTAGCCATGGACACTGCTTTTCCTTTTTGTCACCTGACAGTATACTTGATTATAAGAAGATGGAATAACTAAGAAACGTCACTGTAGGTATTTCTGTATTTAAAATCACAGTTTTGATGACTAAATGGAGTAGGTGGAAACTTTTATTATGAATATATTAAAATCTCAATTTTTATTCAAAAACTTTACCACTAATCTTTCAGTTCATTACCTTTTTAAGGTAATTTTTTCAGCACTATTAGAATAATAGAAAAGTCTTAACAGATGTCTGTGTCATGTCAAGTTTTCTTTGCTTGTGAAACTAAAAACCCATCTGATAAATACATTTCTATATATTTTGAACTAGAAGAAATGATATTCATCCAGTATCTTGGAGACTGTGGCATTTTGGAATACGAAAGGTTTACTCTTTGATGTGATACTTAACTGCATGTAATATTCATGAAAAAAAGTTTCTTATTCAGAGTATTTCTCTTTTTAGCTATTTCATATCTTTTGGTTAATCACTAATTTGTTGATCAGTTTTCTAAGCTAGAGACTTGCAAATAAGTTTTGATTCTTTCTCTTCTGACCTTTTTATTTCTAGTTTCTTATACAGTACTATAGTTTTTCCTTCAAAATTACCCTTGGGTTTACCTTTTCTGTTCCTAGTGCCATCACTCATATTACCTTATACATGCATGTCATTAGGGTTTTCTTAACTGGTCTGCCTTTCTGCAAATTCTCGTTTCCATTTTATGCATTTTATGCGTATTGCGTTATAAGTAATATGCAGCCTCTTTAAAACAACATGATTGCTCTGTTCTGTTTCAGAACTTAGGAGAGCCTTTTTTTTTTTTCCAGTTAATTATTCAAGTCTAGATTCTTTCTTTGTTTCAGGCTTAGCTCTGATTTCTCTCTTGATTTTCTCCAGTTACCCTGAGATTCTACCTACTGTCTAGTCTAGTTAGTTTTCTCTGACACTCCTACTTCCCCACCCTCCGAGGCCCTGCCTCGTCTTGTTCTCCCATCCTGGTGTTCCTCCTCTTTTTTGGCCGTCTTTATCCTGCTGAAATCGCTTCATTCTATGTTGCAGTCACTGAAGCTCTTTTGTAGAGAACACAGCACTCAGTGGTTCTCTGAATTTTCCTTGTACCTGTTATTCTTCTTCTAGGCTGTAAGCTCTTAAGATCATCTCTGTATGTTTCTCCAACCCTGTTGCCAGCCCCCTCCCCATATCCATAACAATATGAAGTATATTAATAGTCTGACAAATATATAATTCATGCTCTTGTCTCTTGCAGTATTCTTGAAATGGATACTCCCAAGTCCAGGAAATATCTTTGGTTCATCTTTTAGAATTATTGTGTTTCATGATGAAATTTTAGATTCTTTGTGGGACTAATAGTCCTGTTTTTATTTCTCTCCTTACTTTTTCTGCTGCCTTCCTTTGGAGCATTTTGCTTTCTTTGAGACATCTGTCCAAGTAGAAGGAAGTCTTTGAATGTATCCATCGTGTACATCATTAGTAATTCTAAAGCTTACTGAAATGGAGCATGGAGGTGTCGTCTAAAAGTCTTTAGTATTCTCTTTGAGTTTTCTTTATTCATTATACGTGATCTATACTTTGGAGACCTTTTGACATTATGACAAAAAAGATAAAATTTGCCTTGTAACTGTAAAGGGTGCAGTTGAGTTGATTTTCTCTTCCAGTTCTGGTGCATTCGTAGTTGTGGAGTACGTGGATATGGAGGATGACTTCAGGGTCTCAGGTTTGAACCTTGACATTACCACCGCCTACTTGCATTCCTTGGGTAAATGTCATGGACTCTGTGAGCCCAAGTCCCTATTGGCATACATTAATAACACTTATATCACAATGTTGTTACAAGATTGAGATATGGATATGAGTTGTTAATTGCTAGATAATGATCAGTTGAGGTTATTTATTGAACAGGGAACTCCATTGTAAAGTTGTACCCTAAATTAGAAAAACAAAATTATTTAGGACTTACTCCTAAGGATAGATTATTAGTTATTTCATATAGTCACTCTGTTAGCATATCTGGGAGTAATTTTAACTGAAGTTATAGTCCTAATAAAAATGTAACAAAAATATTTTATAAATGAGATGTTGACATTTTATTAACATTTCTAGGAAGTTGGTTTGTGTATTACCGTAAAAATAACATGTCAAATGAAAATGTATTTTTTTCTTTGTTGTCTCTTAACTATTCAAACATTTTAGATTAACAACCTCTTTGTGTTTTAGTTTAACAAACTTATGCTAAAATGTACATAAAGTGAGTAATAAAACATTCAGATTGCCTGACTCATAGTAAATGCTATATAAATTTTAGCTATTTATATAGATGTAAGGGAAAGAAGCCCAGCTTCTAGAAGAGCTAATGAATGTCATCTCTTAACAAACATTTTATCGTAAAGCCTAAAATATGCCCAGCAGTGGGGAAATACACCCACCTAACGTCTTCCAGGTTTCATGCTTATTCCTCCTAACCCGTCTCCACATGACGGCTAGAGCGATCTTTCTTAGGTGCACGTTTGATCATGTCGCTTCTAAAAACCCTTGAGTCCATTCCCATTGCTCTTGGAATTTATTTATTCACATACATTTATTTACTAAGAAAAAAGTACTGTTTTGGGTGCTAGGGATTGCGTAGTGAGCATTAAAAAAAAAGATAACATTACATACAGACTTGCCAATTGAATAATATGGATCTGTTATTCATTTAATGAAGAATTATTTCTGGGTTTATGAGACCTTGGAATGCATGCTGGCAGAACATAGGTATTCACAATGCCTTGTCTCTGGTAATGTCTAATGAGCAGCAGCCATTTGTGCCCACCTGAGTCCCTGGTGCCCTCATGAGGTTACTATTCCTTATGTGCTTTTTTAGTGGGGGGAGGGGGGCGGTCATCTAATCAACAGATGTTGCAAGTTGTTCCATGGAAATAGTTATCTAGTAGAGAGACTATCTTTGGGTTGCTCACTCCAGCCTTAAGTGCTGTCCTCTAAATGTTGACTCTGGTAGTTCTTTACTGGTTAGTCCCAGATTCTATTGAAATTGTCCCTGACAGGACAGACTTTAAAAAATATTTTCTTTATTGTGGACTTTTCAGGAACACATTTTATTTATTAAGTAAGGCGTAATTTTAGTTCTCCGGGGTAATTTGCCACTAGAGGGTGCTAGACATTGCACTAGGCGCCAAAGACACAGCTACTTTATGGTGATATGATGTGGTGGGCAGGGGGAATCTTTGGTTGAGTCATGAAAAAAAGCATGATGACTGAGTCATCATTTGTCATTTTATTCTTTTAGGTGTCTGGAAAGTATCCCTATTAAAATAATACTTTTAAAGGAATGTATTTATTAAATTGTCAAAATTGTCATTCAAAAAAGTTTATAATTTTGCATCTGTGTATACCCACTCTACCCCATCTCTGCTTCAGTGCAAGCCCACAATGTTTATGGAAATCAGATAGGTTAATGTTTGTGATAATTTATGCTGTAATCAAAAGATGATTCTATGTGAAGATTTGGGTTGACATTGTCTCCCTGGTGTGAATACGGTTCAGTATGTTACTGACGCTGTCTGAGGTCACATTTGCTAGAAGCACAGCCTGGGACAGGGGTTTGGGTGCACACGATTCATTGCAGGAATACTCCTAGAGAGAGCAGGGGAAGTAGCAAGGGCAGGGGACGAGTCTGAGCAGCATGCGCTCTAAGCTGGGGTCTAGATTCAGCCTGAACCTATGAGAAGTTTTGGAGCAGGGGTGAGGAGGCAAGCCTTTTGTACCCTTGTGAGTCCTTGGCTGCAGACTGCTCGGGTGGGGGTGTGGTAGGGCATGGTGGAATGTAACCTCCCAGGTATGGCTGTGGCTCCTGTCTGCTGTAGGCCTTTCCTCAGAAGAGGCTGTGGCTATTAGCAGCTGAGGTGTGGGTGCACCAGCCTCTAAAGGTGCAATCTGGCACGGCGTCATTTACATCTACCACAGATGGTCCTTAACGCTGGCCAGTTAACTAGGCAAACAGCTTGTTTTTTGAGGTAAGAACAAAGAATGATTTATGAATGTGCTTCTTAGTCATCCTTATTTTCTTGTTTTCCTACATTTTTCTTTCGGTAAGATCCTCCGGTAATCATATCCATAGGTAGTCATGTCCAAGTCTAGATCTCACAGTAGGAATGGTTTCCTCTGCAGCTTTTAATTCTTTTTCTTCTTTCCTGTTGGACCAGAATCTTTAGTGTTGAAGTCATTTGGGACCAGGGGTAAGAAATGGCCTATTGTTTACACTGGTCACCCAAGTGGAGATAATCAGAAGTTGGCCACAGCCACTTTGTACATTCATGCAATTCTGAGTTGGGTTAATGCGTGTGGTATCTTAATGCTCCCTCTGGAACCTACAAAGTGCTCATCTAGAAGATTATTATACAGTTAGGCCTAATGATTCAAGCTAATGTTGTATGCATAAATGGAGTCCACAGATAGTTAATCCAGAAACTATTTTTTATTTTCAACCTTCTTTCTTAGAAGCTGTCGCTATCCATGAGAAAACATACTGATTTGTGTTTCTGATTCAGCTGTACAGTTGTTTTTGACCATTACAGTTAAGCAATGAGTCAAATGGCTCTAGTTAATTTGAAAACTAAAATTGGATTAAATCTAGAATTCTGGCACTTTATTATGTCTTTTCCAGATCTTCTTTATTATATATTTTCTTGAGAGGATATAAATGTGTATGCCTGAAACAAATGGCCTATTCAGTCTCTTTCATAAAAATTGCTGTCTATAATTTCATATACTTCTACTATGTCTTTGTCTACTTTTAGCATCTATTTAATCAAGCATGTTTTGGGTTTATATCTTTTTCTTGTGTGTTAGAAGAAGAATCTATTTTAACCAATTTATCTTTATCAACCTTAGAAATTTAGTTTTTATGATTTTATAAGTCTTGGCAACGTGGGCTAACAAAAAATAGTGAAATGGCTTAAATTCTCCTTTTTCATCTTAAAATTATGTTGAAATACTTAGTTTAATAGGGTTTCTTTAATATTTGGAATTAAGTTTGCAGTTAAGATAACTATCATGTAAAAGGAACAAAGGAATCAGTGCTTCTCATTCATAAATATGTAAAATTAAGTACATTTTATTTTAAATATTTTTTAAGATTTACCTATTTTCAACAAGGTGAATAAAGGTGTTTTCAAAGATGGGAAGGAAGGGAACCTAGAAAAACAAAATACAAACTAAACAAAACAAAAAAACAGCACAAGCCAGATAAGAGAAAGTGAAATTGATGTTGTAGAAATCTGGAATGAGATACTCATTGTGATCGAGTCTTAAATTTAATTGTGAGGTTACTAAGAGGTAGAAATAAAGGGAAAATTCTTTGGTCAAAGTCTGTCTGTCTATCTTTTTTTTCTTTGTTTTTAAGGAAAAGCATATAAATTTATTGAGAGATGCAATTGCTGGGTCAAAAGGTATATCTATTTTTAATTTTTTGAGGAACCTCCAAACTTTTCCGTAGAGGCTGTACCAATTTGCAATCTCACCAACAGTGTATGAGTGTTCACTCTTCTCCACATCTTTGCCAACACTTGTTCTTTGATTTATTGATGATAGCCGATCTGACAGGTGTGCAGTAGTATCTCATTGTGGTTTTAATTTGCATTTCTTTGATGATTAATGTTCTTGAGCATCTTTTCATATATGTGTTTGCCATCTGTATTTCCTCTTTGGAGAAATATCTGTTCAGGTCTTCTGCCCATTTTTTAATTGAATGGTTTGATTTTTTGTTATTGAGTTGTATGAATTCTTTATGTATTTTGGACATTAATCTCTTATCAGATGTATCAAAAGTAAATATCTTCTCTAGTTCAGTTGGTTGTCTTTTTGTTTTGTTCCTGGTTTCCTTTGCCATGCAAAAACTTTTAGGTTGATGTAGTCCCATTTGTTTATTTTTGTTTGTTTCTCTTGCTCAAAGAGTTATGTCCAAAAATCAATTACTAGTAGCAATATCAGAGATTACTGCCTATGTTTTCTTCTAGAGTTTTATGAGCCTATTCTTATATACAGTGTAAGAAGGTGGTTCAGTTTCTTTTCTTTTTTTTTTTTTTGCATGTCTCTTTCCAATTTTCTCAGCACCATTTATTGAAGAGACCGTCTTTACCCCATTGTATATTCTTGCCTCCTTTGTCATATATTAAGTGAGCGTATAGGCGTGGATTTATTTCTGGGCTCCCTATTCTGTTGCATTGATCAAGGTATCTGTTTTTATGACAGTACTATGCTGTTTTGATTACTGTAGTCTTGTAGTTTAGTTTGATATAAGGTAGTGTGATACCTCCCACTTTGTTCTTCTTTCTCAAGATTGCCATGGCTATTTGGGGTCTTTTATGGTTCTCCACATAAATGTTAGGATTATTTGTTCTAGCTCTCTGAAAAATGCCATTGGTATTTTGATAGGGATTACGTTGAATCTATAGATTGAGTGTATGGCCATTTTAATGGTGTTGTTTTTTCCTACCCATAAGCACAGTATATACACAGCGTAGATTGTAGAATTACTGGGATGGATAGTAGTGTTTCTTTTAGATTCTGAGGTCTAATTAATCAATGTTTCAGGTGACTCTTCAAAAGTTCCTGATGATGGTCAGTTTCACCACTGAGGTCTGGGTTTTTGCTTCCTGTGTCCTGAGTGTGCCGAGTAACATGACATGGAGTAGCTTCTCTGAGAACCCCTCCCGTGACGGTGCTTTTACAGGGGCTTGATGTGCACTCCTCCAGCATTACGTGCCGTGTGTGCGCGGCTGGCCTGTTAACACACATGCCAGTGTCTCAGGGCAGGACACGTGGAATTTAGAGTTTCAAGAATGTATTTCTTGTTTGGTTCCATTCCCGACACTGCTTTCTTAGGGCAGATGAAGTGCTATGAGGGAAGAGGGAGGGAAAGGCAGGTGGATGGTCAGTGCCCAAGACTTTTCACATGTGGAAAGATAGAAATCGTCCCCCCTCAAGTTAA
Organism: Macroglossus sobrinus; assembly: GCA_004027375.1. Classification (NCBI taxonomy): domain Eukaryota; kingdom Metazoa; phylum Chordata; class Mammalia; order Chiroptera; family Pteropodidae; genus Macroglossus; species Macroglossus sobrinus. The sequence continues at coordinate 134,542 of PVKZ01001978.1, forward strand.
ATTATATATGAGAAAGAAGGGACGTGGCCAGGCATTGTAATTTGTTCTCATGTAGCTGTGGTGGAGTACGAAGCAGTGGCCGTATATAGATGTCCCCGTGTGAATATAGTTTCCTCTTCCAGAATGGTGACAGCGAAGTTTCCCTAGCTCACGTTCACCAGGGAGTGTTGCCAGGTATCGTATTCAATGCACAAATTAAGAGGGATTGCTTCACGAGAGCTCATCATTCCTTCTGTAGAGGGAGAGAGCTGGCTGGGCATAGCTCTATGCTGTGCGTCTGCGTTTCTGGCATCTTGAACTTCAGATCAGAATTGCCAGCTGAGAAGAGGGTATTTGGCTGTACGCTATAGAGGTCTTTCTTTGGCCTTTTCCTGTTTGCTAGCTTGTTTGTTCCTTTTTTTTTCCATTAATTCCACATTGTTTGAGTTTCCATGTTGTACCCGTTCCAGAGTTACTTGCTAATGATACAAAATGAGTAAAATCAGACATAGTTTATGATTTGGGGGAATTTATGGTCCAGTGGAAGTTAATTAATGAAACAATCACACAAATAAATGAAAAGTCACGTTTTTGATCATTTCTGTGACAGGGAATGCGTGGTGTTATGAGAGCATAAAATCAGAGGAATTGTACTAGTCTGGGAAGTCAGGAAAGGCCAGACGTCTGAGAAGTTAGCTGAATGAGACGGTGAGGAGGAGAGAGATACGTAGAAGCCAGATGATTTAGATTAGATTATGGGTTCTCTTTATTTTAAGAGCAATGGGAAATCAAGTATTTAGATCCAAAAGAGTTATATTTTTGTCAACAATTTAGAGGACAATACAAAATGTATATTTACCAGATTGAGGGTGACAGCAAGCTGAGAGGCAAAGCTAGTGTGGCTGATGGCCAGATCACCTCCAGCGAGATTCCAGTGATCGGGACGGATGAGAGGGATGAACTCCAGCAGGGATGGCTACAAATTTTAGTTAGTGGAAACTCTCATATGACATGATTAGTACTTGTGGTTCATCAAAAAACATGGATTAAAGTGGAAAATTATTTTAAAGGGATATATATATTTATATGTACTTTGAACATATTACTTTTTACTTAAAACATATCAATATGTATTCACTTGCCAGTCTTTGGGGTAGGCACAAGACTTTTTGAGAATAGGTTCTTAAACAGTAGTTTATTTTGCATAAACCACACTTGTAATGCACCATTTAAAATTAAGTTTCAGATTCTTTAAAGTGGAGTGAAAACCAGACATATTTCAAGTAATCTGAGTATAAAATCCTTTTTGATTTTCATAATTTTTTCCCCTAGCCTTTTATAATCGTTTCACCCACACCTAATTTTTCAGCAATTTTTTTTAAGTGTCTTGCTTTTATCTAGTTCTTCCAAAGCATTGAACCTCATTTAAAAATTTTTTTTCATATTTACATTTCTGTGGTTATGTAATATTTAGTTAAATTATGTAATACGAATAACATATTCAACAGGCGTGAACAGTGAACAGGTAGGGCAGCGAGTATCAGTGACTGATGTGAAGCAGACGACTGAACTGCACGGGGACACACGTGCAAGAGTGAACTAGTTATAGCACTCAGCGTGTGGCAGTGGAGTTGTCTCAGTGGAAGTCACCAAGAGTTTTTGCCATTTTACAGAAAGCAGTAGTTCTGGTACAGTAGTTTATGCTATAGGTCTGGTGTGGACCCAAAGTGTGACATGGCTGGTAGGCAGTGTGTGCAATGTAAACACTTTTAAGCAGCATTAGTAAAAGAATGACAGGAAACAGTGATTTCACAGTGTTTGAGCCATTCAGATCTCAGTGAGAGCAACATGTTTTAGGTGAGAACTGTGATAAAGGAAATAAACCCGAGGCCTCCTGAAACAATAGTGCTTAACTTTTTCCTTCAGAACAGTGCATGCAGACGTATACAGATTTTGCATGCATTTAGTTTATGGCATTGTAAGTGGATTGTTTTTATAGACAGACCATAAAAATAAATATTTTTAATCAATGGATCTTATTTAAATGCAGATATTAAAGGCTATGCCCTAAACATTTTTTTAATGAATTCATATTTTACAAATAAAATGAAAAGATGAGTTTATGCTCTAAATAAATTTCAGTGACAGGTCTGCTTTTGTTTAGCTTGAAAAAGTAGTTGAAATTGTGCAGTGGCTTTTCATGTGACAGGCAGCATGAATGCCGCCTTGTTTTTGAACTGTACGTCACTTTTAACTTTTCTTTATTATGACAACAAGTATTAAAAATCTGATTCGTGGTGATAATTGCGGCCCATGGAAGAATCCTACATTTGGAAAAGCAAACAGATCTACTCAGAGGAACTGGACATTTTCCCTGACGCTGTTCGGTTGGTTCTACGTCATTGCCTCCTCATCCAGCCATTGAGATTGTTGTCAGCGAGGTTTGTCAACACTGTGCTGTGTCAGCTAGAGTAGAATTACAAATCCACATTTGGGCTGGAACGGAAGTAACCTTCATAAAATACCTGTCGTTTTCCTCCAACCCGGGGAAGTCTTTCTGCTGCTATGGAAAGTTTACGTAGTTCTCTCTTCTGAAAGGGCTGCTCGGCTGTGAGAGCACACAGGTTCGCAGCAGAAATGGTGTCGGTAGGGCCTGGAGTTGAAAGATTTACCTCATTCATTTATAAGCTCACAGATGTCTGTCAAGCTAAGCCAGGAATTAATCCTTCTTGTAATTTCTTCTTAGAATTTACTTTCCCTCAATTGCAAAATCAGTGGAACTTCACCTCAGGTTCAGTCAAGGGCTGCAGTGCTGGGCCTTTGGGAAACCAGTGAACTCCGTGCCCTCTCCTCATTTTTTCTTAGGGTATCTTGTAAAGGCCCTGGTTCTGAGGAAATTGATAAGCTGTACAGGATGTCTTTGAAGATTGCTAACAGAGTGTTCGAAGCCATCGCATGTGATGCATAAATCAGAATCGCGCAGAAGCATGATGCTTTGTCCCTTTACCTAAGCAGCATTGCAGATGTGCTGCTAAACAGCCATTCGAGGGGCCTGTCTGAGCAGAGAGCACTTTTGTTTATCTTTTCTGGCCAGAAGAGTTTTCATCATTGGTAGCCTTTGCTGTTCCCAAAAGATGCTTGCAAAATAAGAATTCTTTAACGACATCAGCACACATATAACTAATGGAAGCCAGGAACTGGCTGCACTAGAACGCAGTCATTTATCTAGTTGCAAACTAAAAGGAAATAATATTGCCACCAATTCCACTTTCAATGGCCCCTCTTAAAATATTGGAAAACACGTAGGTGATGGTGAAGTAGATGGAACTATTCAGCAGAAGGACTACTTTCCTTTCTCCCTCTGTGCTAATCTGCAGACCAGCTTAGCCAGGCCAGGGAAGGTGGTTTCTTCGTCTCTCCGGTAGTAAATATATATTTTCTTCCCCCTTTGCAGTGCGATAAGCAGCCTCATGGCTGCTTCAAAAACAAGGCTGTTTGGAAGCAGCTATGTTTTAGTTAGGCAGCCTACTCATAATTAAGATCCTGTTTGTCTGAAATAGTTGTTGTTTGGAATGGTGTAAGGCGCTCCTTGAATTGTGTTACATAAGCATGTGTTGGCACTTAACACTGTGCGGCTTTCGTAAATCGTGGCAATTATAGAAGTAAAAACAAAAGATTTGTGGGCTTCATCGTACTTTTTTTCCCTGGCATTTTCCGATAGATGAAAATAATTATATTGGCAGGATATGTTGTTTCTGGCTCATATTATTGGAAAAGTTCTGGATATCATTACCTGGGAAGGATGATGACAGTTTGTTATTTGACCATACAGCATTTAATGTGGCGATAAGGATTTATTATTTGACCCACATATGTTAGCATCCTATGCTACCTCACTTATTTGGAGTGAAATACAACATTTAAAAAACAAAAAGGAAAGAAATAAAAAATATTTACAAATTCACAGGGTGCATCAGTGGAACTTCCTGGTGATAAGAAGTCTCAAAGTCATCTACTTTAAGATTGGTTTAAGGAATAGGACATTTTGCATAAATGAAATGGCATGATCATGTTTTTAAATATTTAAAAAATTATAGAAGAGGGTAATAATTTTTTATATAAATCCAGAGGGTATAGAAGGACCCACAGATGAATAGTATTAAAAAGGTCTGTTTCCATTCAATCTAAAGAACATTTTCCAATATTTAGATTCCCCCACCTATAGACTACCTTATGAAATCTTTTTTTCATAAAAGTAGTAATCCTGTGTCCATTCTGCCATTTCGACACCTAATCCACATTGTGACTTCTGTTTAATATCTGGCCCCTTATTTGTTTGCCAGGGAGGCCATTCACTTAAGGGAGCCAGTGTGGGCTCCAGAGTTGGGCCAGATGGGCAAGTGTGACCTTGGGCAAGTGACCCAACTCTTCTCCACTTACGTTTCCTCGTCTGTAAAATGGAGGTAACCCTCCTCACTTCTTATGAGGACATTATAGGAATCGAATGAGTTAACATCTGTAGAGTTCTTGACAAGTACTAGACATTAGGTGCTCACGCCTTTCTGTCTGCTGCATGGTCAAAACCTGTGCTGAGGCCAATGTGAGTGCTAGGAAGACGCTGAATGGCATCATTTTTCAGTAGTACAGAACAATTTTCTGTGTTGGAAAAGATAGATGGATAACAGTTAATTTATTAGGTTCTGAAAGTTTTCTGTTTTGGTTCACTTCTGTCTTACTAAAATTCCAATCTATAATTCTTTTATTTACAATGATATAGGTATTATTTCCCAAGACACAAACATTTTATGAACTTTTTCTCAATTCCAGAATGTGTTCAGGATGTTTGCAGTGCTGATTTTATTAAAACCCAGAGCGTTGATTTCTAGTATTCATGAAGAATCATTTTTTTATTCATTTATGGTTAAGAGTGTGGTTTGTGGCATCACACTACTTGCCTTTGAATTAGTTCCGCCACTTCTTAGCTCATCTTTTGGCCAGTGCCTTAGGTATGCTGAACCCATTTCTTCATCTGTAAAATGTAATTACTGGAAGTCATTACACCATTGACTGTTCTGAGGATTAAGTGAATCGATATGTGGAATATGTTTAGCCTGGCATAGCAAATCCTTAATAAGTGCTGGTTTTCCTCTTTCCCAGGAGTGTTATAGTCATTCACTGATCCATTGTATATCGTGTGTCTGTTCTAATTCACTTCCCAAAGTACTGAACTGAGAAACCTACAGGGCACAAGAACTTTTCCTTTAAATCTCCCTTATTCTTGTGGGTGGATTAGAACAGAATTGCGAGCTAAATCCTGGAGAGGTGTGGGCAGAGGATATGGAAGCACTGGTCTGGATCACAACTCAGACTGTACCCGGAATGGTCTGATTAAAGGGTGTTACCCTCCAAAGTGGGACTGGTCTTAACCATCCCAGGATGCATTTGCATTTTTAAAAGGAAAGAGAACTTATACCTTGTAGGGGTGACTTGGGCACCTGTGCCTTCCCTCTCCCAGGATTTTTGCCTGTCCTTCCTCCTCCCCTCCTTCTTCCTCCCACCTCTTCCAGCCGTTCTCCTCCCCCTTTCTCTAGGGAAATAAATGCAGATACCTGCACCACACATAGGAATTGTCCAACTGAACCCTTAACACTGGGAAACTGAGGTGAAGTTGATCTCCTAAGCCGTGAATTACAACCTAGAGATGTAAAGAGGTTTCTGTCAGATTGCTTGCAATTTAAGATCTTTTAATGTTTTTTTTTTAATCCAAAGATTTCTTTTGTTTATATAACATCAACTTATGTTGCTTTAGATTTTTGAAATAAGTATAGAGGGGTACTTGATTCAAATATCTGTATGAGATTCTTAAGAGCTGTTTTCATTTGTTTATATCAAGAGCAAACCTAGAGATTTTATCTGATGTCTAAAATGTCCTAGTTGTTCCAGAATTGGACTGCGGTTAATTGACCATAATAACAGCTAGTTTCCTACAGCTAAAAATATTGAGGGGAGAATAACAGTAAAAGAGCAAAAGCATAACTTTGGCAGCGGTGGTTAGATATGCAGATACTGGGGGTTAGACCTAGAAATATGTTTGGCTGAAAATTGAAAAAAATCTATCAAAGAGCAATTTGAAACAGCATTAAGGCTACTTTTTCCATTCAAAGAGTGTTTTCTTTTTGTGCATTGTAACGTCCCGCTGCCAGTCAATCCACCGTCCTGCCTGCATAGCCTTGTAATTCTTTTCATTCTCTTTTCATTTTCAGCTTATGGAAAAGTATTTCTGGTTCGTAAAATAAGTGGTCACGATACTGGAAAGCTGTATGCCATGAAGGTGCTGAAAAAGGCAACGATAGTGCAGAAGGCCAAAACCACGGAGCACACCAGGACGGAGCGGCAGGTGCTGGAGCACATCCGGCAGTCGCCGTTCCTGGTGACGCTGCACTATGCCTTCCAGACGGAGACCAAACTGCATCTCATTTTAGGTAAGTGTCAGTCTTCGCCAGACTTTTTACGGGAACTTTTTTGGGGGATGGCGGGGGAGCCTTGAGTTGCAGTGTACTCAAAGAGTAACATAACATACTTTGACCTTTGAAGAAATGAACCCTCTGACTTTCATTTTTCTATCTGTGGTGGCGTTTCCTTGAACGTCATGATTGCTCTGGATTTGGGGCTTCCCATCCTGAGGGCATTGATCTGCTTCTAATCCACGCTCCGTCATTAAGCTTAAGAAACGCTTGAGCTGTCTGCCTCTGTGGGCAGTGTGCTTCGTTCACATGTGAGGAGCTGAGTAGTGACGTGGGCACAGTGTCTGCTGTAGGAGTTCTTGGGAATGTGCAGGTTTGGGCTGACAAGGGAATATTTATGGAAATGGGTAATTGGGGAAAATAAAAAAGAAATTAAAATTTTCTATTTTTAAAGATGCTTTGCGTTTCTGGTGAAGAACCGGCATCATAGAGATACCTGCCGGTCAGTCGGCCCTCTGGTCACTCCCATTTCTACCCACGGCACTTTCTGAATGTTTTCCTTCCCTAAATTGACTTGGACTATGGTTTATGAACTTTGGAAATGTCCTCTGTGCCTGTCTCCAGATCGCTTGGTAGAAAAGTCGCACTATTTTCTGTTCTACTAGCAGTAAATGGCAAGACTTCCAGGAGCGCACCGTGCCATCATCGCACATCTCATCTGTTACAGTGTTAGTCCCACGCTTGTGATAATTTGCATTTCGGTATTACGGTTCCCTGTCATCAAACTGTTCTGAGGATGAGATGAGATAGAATTTCACATAGTGCTCCGTAAGCATTCGTTATTTCTTGAGTGCCTACGCTATGCCCGTGCTACACTGGGTATTACCCACAGTACTACTGACCCCACAACAGTGCTGCCCAAACCCCCTCATTAGTGCCGCTGAAGGTTCTGGAAGCTGCATTTCCTGATGTTACCTGTGTTGTGTAAGCTTGAGAATGAAGACTAGACCTCTGGCCTGACTCGTATCAAAGTCTGCCAAATAGAACTGCATGTATTTTTTTATTAGTACTATTTTTTTATTAGTACAGTCTTTTAAGATATATTTGGCAATTTAATGGAATGCTCTCATTTAGAAATTGTACTTTTATCAGTAATTGCCTAAAACTGCATTTACTTTTTGAGTCGAGTTCCACGTCCGGCTCACTGTCCGGTGTTCACCATCACCTTACAATCCTGAATCTTTTGTCGCATGGGCCACGATCTCTCCTGTCCTGTCAGAGCCCCCACTAGTGTCCTCCCTTCCTGTCGTTCCAGCGGGTCCATAGCATTTGGCTCATCATACTTCCTCCTGCGTGTATTTGCTCAGCTATGTTGTTAACCGATATTTTAAATATGTGTTTCTTCAGAGTAGTTACCCAGTGGGTCGTAGGGGACAGAACATTTTAATACATCGGTGTCAAACATTTTTAGCAGCAGAATCCTGCCCTCAAATGAAAACAAAAACATTCAGGTGGGGGCAGATAGAACTGAGTAGCTCTGCTTGAATCTGAGATTAAGGGCACCAAGTCCTACCAGTTTATTCCTATGCCTCACCCTACCAGAATTTCCAACAAAGCCTTAAGGAGGCCACAAAGACTGGTTGAGAAATGATCATCTTGTTTAAGCTGCTTCCTTTACAATAAACCAGCTCATAAAAGTTAAATCATGCTGAAATCGTACAGCTAGTGCGAGCCAAAAGCAGCAGGAACCCCAACGCCTGGACTTTGTACAGCTTCTCTCTCTCTCTTTTCTGTTCTCTCACACCTTAGCGGTTCTCAGTCTTTTTTTAATTGTTTCTTGTAAGTAGTGTGGTTTTTGTAAATAATGTTTTCATTTAAAAGTAGATGAGTGAAATATTTTGTATTCAATTAGGAAAAAATAGTCCTTGCTAATGTTGGTCTTTAGTTGTTGGTTCTCTGTTATTTTTGTTCTTCGTCAGTGGCCCATAAATAAGTACAGAATAAAATAATTGTATCAGCTTAAGAGTAGAATGAGGACCAGACAACACATTTGTTCCATCCTAAGTGAGGCAGTGCGTTTAGAAAGCGTGCCCCCTACCTCCTCACCGCAGATAGGTTTGATATAATTTTTCTTTGCACATGTTCATAGTTGCTGTTTGACTTTAAAGATAAAACTTTTCAGAAATCTGGAACAGGACCTTATTAAAAACTGTTCCTATGGGTCAGTTGTTTGGTTTGCAGGTGAGTACAATATACACTAAGTCAGTTTTCCAGTTACTGAGCTGTATACTTAGGCCCTGTCTTGGTCTGCTAGGGCTCCCATCACGAATGCCCACAGATGGGGTGGCGTTCATTTTCTCACAGTCCTGGCACCTGGAAGTCCAAGATCAAGGTGCTGGCAGGGTTGGTTTTTTCTGAGGGGCATAAGCAAAGAATCTGATCCAGGCTTTATTCCTTGGCCTGCAGACGGCCGGCCACCCTCTTGCTGCCTTTTCACATGGTCGCTCCTCTGTGCACTCACAGCCCTGGAGTTGCTTTTGTTAAAAGTTCCTCTTGTAGGAACACGGATCATGTCAGGTCAAATTGGGGCCAACTCTCATGGCCTCATTTTAATAATGTAATCACCTCTTTAAAGGCTCTGTCTCCAAACAAAGTCACATTCTGAGGTGCTCACGGTTAGGGTTTCAGAATATGAATTTGAGAGGGACACAGTTCAGCCCATAACTGTCTCTAAAGGTTTTTTGATTAACTGACTTTATTGAATTTTTTTTGTACTTTTAGAGATTAATAGCAAGAATTTACATGTCGAGCTCATCAGGGACTCAGCTGAATTTTTGTCTGATGAATAAATTCTATAGAGCTCTGCAAAAATTTTTTTTAACTTTTATTACTGCAAAAGCATATATATGCATATAGAAGATACAGAAAAACAAAAATAAGAAAAGAAAAATCTATTTTCACTACTTAGAGTTTACCTCATTATATATTCCTATTATTACTTAGTATGTATCCTTCTAGATCTTTTTGTCTATGTGTCTGCATGCGAGTATGTATGTTTTATCAAAATGAGGTTGTACTGTACATACAATTTGTGACCAGATTTTTTTTTTTCAATTAATTGTGTCTACCTTTTCTGGCTAATAAATTTTTATTTTATGTAATACCTAGTGATACAAGTTATTGCTGGATAACAAACCACTTTAAAACTTAGTTGCTTAAATGATGACTTATGTTCTCACGATTCTGTGGGGTGTCTGGCAGATCTCTGGGCACAGTTCATAGCGTGGCAATCTCAGAGCAGCTCGCGGCTGCCAGCAGGGCGTAGGCAGAGGCTGCGTGTCCCCTGAGACAGCCTCACCTCTCCCACAAGACCCGCCCAGGGTTACTGGGTAGGGAATATAGACCTCATTTCTTTTTTTCTAAGAATTTTTTTTAAATTGAGGTATAATTGACACACAATCTTATATTAGTTTCAGGTGTATAACATTCGATAGTTTTATATATTGAAAAACGATCACCACAGTAAGTCTAGTTAATCTCTTTCACCATCCACAGTTACAGAATTTTATTGCTGCCATTGTGATGAGAACTTTGAGGATTTCCTCTCAGTTTTCAAATACACCGTACAGTATTACTAACTGTAGTCGCCATGACGTACACGATATCCCCATGTTTTATTCATTTCATAACTGGTCTGTACCCTTTCACCCCCTTCACCCATTTAGCCCACCTGTGGCAACCACCACACTTTTCTCTGTATCTATGAGCTTAGGGTTTTTGGATTTTTTTTTAAGACTCCACATATAAGTGAAATAATATGGTATTTGTGTTGTCTCTGTCTGACTTATCTCACTTAGCATGATGCCCTCAAGGTCCATCTATGTTGTTGCAAATGACAAGATTTCATTCTTTTTTTAGGGCTGAATGATATTCCATTGTATATTTGCACCATGTTTTCTTTATTCATTTATCAATGGACACTTAAGTTGCTTTTCAGCCTTCCCACAGCATGCAGTTTGGTGTGTATGGGTTTTCTTTGTCTGAAAGTTTTGCTGAAAGTGGAGGTCATTGGTTTACAACCATTCTTGCTCTTCTCTAAGATGTTTGGGAGCAGATGTGGAGATTCAGTTCCAGGTTGCTGTTACATTCCAGGGTTTCGTGGCTCACTGGACATTTCTTGACCAGGTTTGTTCCTTGAGGATAAAATTTGCCTGATGACAACAGGCTTCTCCAAGTGATAAAATTATTATCATGTTAGTATTGTCTTGACGGATACTTACCTTTGACATTTGCCAGATACGGAATATAGCATTTCTGTCAGCACTGGGTATGTATGATTGTTCCCTGTAATATGCTTTGTTTAGTTGTCATTGCCTTCCATTCATTTATATAGTTTCTGCTGTCTCCTAAATCAAGGGTCAGCAGCAGTGGACTAGAGTTGGCCTCTGGGATGTAATTCATTGACCCCTCCTGTAAACTCATCTATTAGAAATCACATTTTAAAAAAATTCTACATCATTAATATTTTTTTAGGCTCTGATTTAATATACCTAATGGCATCATATGGATTTGATGCATTTTTTCTTATATATATATATATATATATATATATATATATATATATATATATATATATATATATTTTAGCCATTCCAAATCTTATAACATGCAGATCATACCTCCTTTTTTAACTTTTTCTGTACCACTGCATGGTTACAACAAGAAATGTAAAAATATTTTCATCTATTCTCTTAAAAATTGTATTCATTTCAAGTAACAGTGGGAAGGAATTCTATGCGGAAAGTAATCTGTAAACAAGTTTTTTTTTTTGGTATTCGCTGATCTTGATAGTGGTAATTTTGTCAAAACACCAGCTGATCTATGACTGTTTAAACTGTCAGATTAATCAGTAGAATTTATAAGACACTAAAGAAGCTAATCACAAAGGTATTTATAAAGGTGATGCTAAGTAACATTCTCAGTAATGAATGCCACCCCAGCCTAACAGACAGTTCTGTCATCATGAGTCATCCTGTTAGTATGAGTTAAAAGGTGTTGAAAATATTAAAGTTTTACTTTCGACTATTAATTTCACCTCAAAAATTGCAAGGGAGAGAATACTTGCTAAGATGGTAACAGAATGGTTTATGATACATCACAGTCTGTTGTATATAGCAAAAGAGACAGTAATTGAAGGAGCTTCCTTGCTTTGAAGTAAATATGATTAATTCACAAAACTGATATATAGATATGTCTTAGTCAGAACTTTACAACGATTTTGATAAGCTGGAATGCATTTGCAGGAGGCACTATTAGAATGTTGAGCTAAACCCAAAAGAAAAGTGAGGTAACTGGCATGGCATTAAAAAGAAAAAACTTTCAGGTGTGCGTGATGCACCATGTTAAGACTATGCTTTAGATACAAGACAAGAAAAAAGAATCATCAAGAGGGATTTAGGTGGTCTGGAGGAGGAAGAGTAGGTGGAAATGAAAACCAGAAAATGTGAGGCAGATCTGAAGGAAAAGCAAAATTTGTAGGAAAAAAAATAATAATAAAACCAAGCAACAGTGCATGGTGGGATACAAGATGGGGGTGAGATCTGAATCATGGGCAACTGTGTGACTGATAACAGTTAGCCCTTTGGAAGATGTCACCATAAGAAGAAATATGTGAGAGAGAAATTCTAAATAAGAGAATTTGAGCTACAAAGGTTAGATGGCCAGAGGTCATTCAGCATATTACTAGAAATAAGTAGCTGTTTGAAGAGCGAAATCAGAATGCAGACTCTTTCCTTGAAAGTAGGAGATGTAGGAGTTAGCCCTTCTTTCTGTCCGTTCACTGTTACTTCCTCTGCTGTCCATTGAGTTCTGTGAGATCGCATGAAAGAGACATAGCCTTAAAAAGTTGACCAGCTCTTTCCACGGTTACCGCTTTGTATCCTCAGTGGAAAATAGCGCTGCTTAGGCAGTTTCTGTAGTTTTCTGTAATACTTTAAGGCTTATCAGAGTTGGCATTTCTAGTGGATTTCAGTTTCTCCATCTGTTAATAGAAGCACATAAACTGTAAACAGTGGCGAGGTTTCTGTGTTCAACATTGGGTCATATCAGATGTGCAGAGGTCTTGAGCTGAAACTCCCCTCTGCCGAACCATGATGTGCTCCGTTCCTTCTCAACAAAGCAAACTTGTTTCCCATTCTTAATGAGCTAGTGTCATGGCTTTGCAAGACTGATGTTAACAGTGTGAACAGAAGAAGTTGTTGCAAATATTTACAAGTGACTTTTGTTTTGAAATGTAAATACATTTGACCCTCGAACAATGTTGTGGTTAGGGGCTGACCCCTTGAGTCACACATTTGCATATAACTTGCCTCCATAAAAACTGAACTACTAATAGTTCACTGTTGAACAGGAGCCTTACTGATGACATAAACATTTGATTAACACATATTTTGTATGTGATAGGTAATATGCACTGTATTCTTACCGTAAAGTAAGCTAGAGGAAATGTTGTTAAAATCATAAGGAAAACATGTATATATATTTTATGTATTCATGACATACCTTACTCTTAATTTTTTTGATATTTTAAGGCTACACAGGTCTTATGTAAGTTTTTTCAAGTTGTCTCAAACCTCCAAAAAGTTTTTCCAGTATATTTATTGAAAAAAATTAACATGTAAGTGGACCCACGCAGTTCAAACTCATGTTCTTCAAGGGTCAATTGTAATTAAATAATTACTTAGAAAGTAAGAATTTTGATTGAGAACAGATGCTGTTTACCTTAATGTTAAACCCAGAAGATATATTTTTCCTACTCCTATTGAGATATAATTGATGTATAACATATTACTTTAAGGTCTACAATGTAAGGATTTGATATGTGTGTGTGTGTGTGTGTGTGTGTGTGTGTGTGTGTGTATTTTGGAAAGTGATCACCACAATAAGTTTTTAGTTAACATCTATCAGTTTACATAGTTACAAGTTTTTTTCTTGTGATGATAACTTTTAAGATCTGTTAGCAACTTTCAAATATATAATACAGTATTATTAGTGAAAACTCTATAAAGATACTATCAGAACTCTAATAAATAATTTTATCTTAGGCAGTTGCTAGAATCCTGGAAATTTTGTGGAGATCTTCAGTTTAAGTTCTCAAGATTAAGTCACTGTTTTAAAAAACAAATTTGTTAGTTTAAAAGCTCTTTATCCTCCTCCAATCTCTACCCACCTTTCTATACTCTCAGAGAGAAGGAAAGACACACACACACACACACACACACACACACACACACAGTGTGCTACCCTGAAACCAAGAAGAAAATACAATGAATGTTAGGGTAACCTTATGAAAACAAAAACAAAATCAATGAAATAAAACGAGACGAACAGTGCATGGTAGAGAGTAGGGTAGCGGTGGGGTCTGAGTCGGGGGAAGTATGGGCCTGGTGACAGCTTGCTCTTTGAAAGGTGCCACCATAAAAAGAAATATGAGGAAGAAAAATTCTAATAAGAGAATTTGAGATTCATACCTAGGTGAGATGATAAGAGGTCAGCTGCCATTGCTTGACAGGGCAGGACAGAGCCTTGAGCCAAGGGATGCTGGCAGCTTCTTAAATCTGGAAGAGGCAAGGAAACAGACTTTACCCTAGAGGTTCCAGAGTACATGCAGCCCTGCTAATATCCTGAGCTTAGCCCAGTGACATCCATGCCAGACTTCTACAGCTTAAAATGACAAGTTTGTGTTGTTTTCAGCTACCAAGTCTTTCGTAATTTGTTATAGCAGCAGTAGGAAGCGATCCAGAGGGTGAGGAGAGTCAGATCAGACAGGCAGACCATTCTTTAAAGCAGTTTTGCCATGAAAGGAAGAAAAAAGATGGGACGTGTGCTGGATTTAGGAAGGGTGGTAGCGTTGTAAAATCTGTGGTACTGATATCTTTATGCTTCTTAAAGACACGGCACCAGAGTGCTTCATCTGACCCTCCGACTACCGTCACATGAAAATCTTTGAAAGCAAGTTAATTGCACTTGAATAAAAACCAGACATCTCTGCAGTTTTAAAACTTGCATATTTCATTGTAATAGCAATTATATAAGAAAATTTCTTGTTAGCTTAATACTGACTAAAACTAGTTAGACCCTCACAGTACTTTATAGAAATACATGTTAAATATTTCTAAGCCTTGAAATTATGCTTACGTTGAGGCAGTAGATAAATCAGGACACCATAAATTTGAATTTTATTTAAAATTATTACAATTAAACTTGTCAATAGTTTTCAGTCCTATCCATTGTAATTGATGTCTACAAATAATAACAATAGCTAACAGTCACCACGTAATAAGTGCTTACTGTATACAAGGCCCAGGCTTAACTGATAGCTCATTTAATCCTCATAACAATCTCATGTATAAGTTTGAATTATTTATATTCCTATTTTGTAGATCTAGAATTCTATGTCCAAAGAAGATAATTTAGCAAAATACAAAAGAAATGAGATGTAACCATTTTCATGTAACAGAAAAGTTTCTTTTGTTTAATCCAGAAGCCTGTAGTCCGTACCAGCATCAGAGTAAGGCAGGTGTTCCACTGCATGGACTGTAACAAGTGATTTTCAGTATAATTATAAACTGATAAAACTTTTTTGAAGTCACAGTGATGAAATGTGTCTCATGGCCTCTGAGAACATATCAGATTTACTTGTTTATGTGTAATTATTGTCATAAAGATGGACTGTTGATGGTCTCTTCTGCTTTTCAGTTACAATCAGAATAAGTCTTTGCTTCCACTGACACGGTACCCTCTGGCTGCTGCAAACCGATGTTCATTCTCTCTTCTTTCTTTTGCACCTTAAAAATTTCTTTATCTCGGAAACATCTGTCAGATTAGTAAAAATTAAAGATAGTGATAATAACAAGACTTGGTAAGAACATTGAAGGCATTCAATCACTGTTGGTGGGGTATATCAATGGCTATAGCTTTTTTGGGGAAAATACTTATAAAAAAATTCATAGCTATTATCAAAATTTGGTATGTAAGTATGTTGCGACTCAGCATTTCAGTTTCAGGATCTGTCCTACTCATCTATACTTGCCAAAGTGGATCAAATGTATGTACAAGGATATTTCTTATGGCGTTTTATTGCTTTTATTATTCTAATTATTAAAAGTGAGACTATCAAAATAAAGCAACATTGACTGTAGGCAAAAAAATTCTAGACTCGTGTCCAGAGTCACAAAGGAGGTTGAGATGAAGGTAGCAAATATTTTTCATTGTAATACTTAGGTTTTTTTTTTTTTTAACTATTATGGTGACATTGGTTAACAAATCCAGTAAGTTTCAGATATACAATTTAATAGTAAGGCACGCGCATGTGTGTGTGTGTGTGTTGCATTTTGTGTTCACCGCCCATAATTAGATTTCTTTCTGTTACCACAGATATTTGACCAGTAACGTTTAGTTTTTGTAGTACTTGCTTAATATCAGGCACTACTCTTAGCATTTTCCATAGGTGATTTCATTCAGTTTTTGCGAGCAGCCCTTGAAGGGATGGATTATCATCTTTGTTTTACACATGCAGTGTCCTATGCTTCTGGCATCTGCAGGTGCCCAAGGCTACCAAGCTGGCCGGTGGAGGAACCACAGACTTCATCGCTCTACGTAACTTGGCCCATGTACCCTGGCCTCTTTGGTGTATCAGGAGAAACAGCATTATTTCTAATAGCAGAAAATTAGATGATTGTAGTGTCCAGTTTTTGACCTCTCTTGATCTTTTCCAGTTTGTATTATTATTTAATTAGTTTTTTAACACATAGCCACTATTGGGTCACCCCACTGCTTAACGTCTCCCATTGGCTCCCATTTTACTTGAAGAGGATATAATCTAAACTCCCTAGTCTGGCTTTCAAAACAATCTGACCCCAGACTTAGCCTGTCTTTTTCTCTTGTGCTCACATACCTGTGCTCCAGCGAATCTAAATAATCCACTCACTCTTCTGTGAACTTTCCCTGCTCTGTGCTTAAATACTAACTTGAGTTCAGCTCTGAGTTTCAGTATTTCCTAGTAGACAAGTCATTTCATCTCTCTGACTTTGCCTTCCCATCTGCCTAGAGTGGTTTGGCTTAAATGGAATGATGCATGGGTCAACCGTGAACAAAAAGTCTAGGCATTCCTTCAGCAGAAAGGATTTCCTGGGGGAAAAGAAAGGATTGCAGTGCGGTATGTACAGCCATGGCAAGCCAAGTGCAAGCAGAGAGAGCAAGAAGAAGGAAATTCTTTTCTGGGGTAAGAGCAAGGGCTGTTATAACCGTTGAGCTCTGTTGTAACCCTACAGTTCCTTCTGTATGGCTTTCAAAACCAACATAGGGCATGAGAGCTCCTCCCACAGGCCCTCTAACTCCTGTCCTGGTTAAGGTCTCTGTCACAAAACCTGAAACATGTCAAGTGTTTAGTAGCACCGCTGGCAGATAGTGATCCATAAGCGGTGGCTGTATTTAAATGAAGCTTAGAAGAGTTCAAGGTGAACCTGGACCATCTCGTGACAGAAAGTAAGAAAGTACAAAAATGGGGTGAAGGGACAGCTCTTCCTCATAGGAGAATGCCAGCCAACATAGGGAAGGAATGGCGGAGACAGAAAACCGCCATTGGATTCTAGAATGATGGGTGCTAGTTCCATGAGGAACAGGATATTTTTACATAACCTCGATTCATCTCCCCACAATTTGCCAGTTAATTACGAGGGGGACATCGTAACGTTATAGTGGAGAAACTATTTAACGACTACACGTCAGTGACATGATCAAAATTAACACCGATACTAGGAAAAGTAACATCACATGCTTCCTGATATGTCCTCAGACAGGTAACATCATTTCATTGATATTCCTTAAAAGAATACATAACCCGCACCTAATCACGAGGAAACATTAGATACAACCCCAATTGAAGGATGGTCCTCAAATTAACTGTCCTAGCTTCTTCAAAGATGCCAGGGTCAGAAAGAAAGACGGAGAGTTCCAGGCTGAAGGGCTCTAATGGCCAGTGCGTCGTGTGATCATAAACTAGATCCTGGACTGGACAAAAGTAGCTATAAAGAGCGTTAATTGGGGCAAGTGACAAAATCTGAATAGGGAGTGCACATTAGATGATAGTATTTTTATCATACTTACAGTTTCTGACATTGATGATTGTGCTCTGATTATACAAAAGAACGTCTTTTCTCTTAGGAGAGGCACACTGAAGGATCAAGGAATAGGAACGTGATGTCCCCAGCTCATTCTCAGCTGGCTCAGGAGAAACACACCCATATGTGAAAATAGAGAGAGAGAATACTAAAGCAAATGAAGCAAAATGTTAACAATTGCTTTTGTAAATATTTTTTGTAAATATTTTTTGAAATTTTATCAAGATAAGTTTTAAAAAAATAAAGCAAGCCCAGGGGCGAGGCATTGTGACCTAGGAAAAAAATTTTTTTAACAGGGCTCAGATAAAATGATGGTTCTCACTGGCCCTCCTGGACCAATGCCATGCTTCATGCCACTGTCCCTTATCATGTAAGCCTGTGGCTCAAGATCAGAATATAATTTTTCTAAAACAGTGGTATCCAGGTTTATAGCTCTGTCCTGCTCTGACTTTGTCCAAAGCCATTACAGCATATTCAGAAAGATGTAGAGATTCCATATGTTGTCCTCTCTGTGTATTATTTCACACAACTGGACACTTGATGTGAGATTTGGACTGCAAACAATTTGAATTTCTAATCTCTGGCAAGAATTTAGAATGTAGCTCTTATATGTTGCCCAATTCAGATATTTACACTTTTAACAGGGAGGTGGTTTAAGGTGAAAACCTCTTAGGAAAAATTTAGGAGCCTGTAGACAAGGCCAAGTACTTTTTTTGAGAGAATGGCACTGGGTCCTCTCCTATAAGACATAAATTGACTCTTAAATTCTATGCCATAAATATGTCAGTGATAATTTTAGCTTGAGACATTCTCAAAAATCGATTGGAACGTTGTTTACTGTGGCCATGGGAGAATACCTCAGTATGACTCCCCGAGAATGCCTGCTTCTGAGTGCTGTGACATTCTGATGAAACCTCCAACACGTAATTGCGAAAAGCATATGAGATAGCGAGTTTATATGACCAAATGTAGAGAGTAATTGGCTCTAAGCCATTAAAATATTTGAAGGACAGAAAAGTGGATCTTAAGGCAGTTTTTCTGACAGTGTTAGCAAGACCAGCCACCTGAGGAGGCTGCTCCTAGTGACAGTACACCGTGTGGAGAGGGGGAGGGGGCAGTTCTAATGCAGCCTCAAAAACCACTGTCTTTGCAGTCGGACTGCCTGTGTTCATACTGACATACTGCTTGTTCTCCCCCTAACAGGTATGCAGCTCTGGATAATTTATTTGACTCTCTGAGTTCCACTGTTCTCTTTTATCCTGTTTTTTTTTCTCCCCACTGGGGATAATGCTGTTATAATAGTACCTACCTCAGACATTGTTTATGGAGATCAGATTCATAGCCATATCTAAATAGGACAGGCACAGTATCTCTAGTTATTACTTCCTTGTCTCGTCTGAAATGTAATGAGCTGTGTTAAGATACAGAATTCAGTGGAGGGCAGCCAAAGCCCTGTTTCACATCACTTCCTACCTGTCAGGGGTCCTTCCCCATTGCCCTGACTGAATGGTTATTAAGATGCCGCTTCGGTACAAACAGCAGTGGCCGGGCCTGAGTCGTGAGTCAGCACTCAGTCCATTTTCATTATGATGTTCACAGCAGTGAAAGCCTCAGAAATACCAATTAAAACTGAAATGCTCCTGCTGTTTCCGACAGTTTTCCTATCATAAAGAGAATAAAAACAGCAGTGGCTTGAAAAACAAAAACAAAAAGCTCACATTTGTAATTTATTATGGAAGAAATAGGCAAAGACTTGAGAAATGTAATTTCTAGAAATCTGGTGAATCCCTGAGTTTGACAGGAGCATTAATCAGACAGATGGCACGGATCACAGCCCACCCGGCAGAGTGGACCTTGAGTAATTCTAGCAGAAGGCAGTTTCCACTCAGGTGCTTTATTCAGTCTGGGGGTTTTAAGAAGTCTTTTATGTGAGGAGATGTAATTTATGCGTAATGGAAAGGGGTGTGGGGGAGAATTCCTTGAGTTAACCCAGCTCTCAGGAGTCAGCAGGGCTCTGGGTTTTCTTGACATCCCTGACCGTATCGATGCCACTGCCAGCTCTGTCCCAGGGTCTGCGTCCATTCCTGGTTCTGACGTTCTCTTCCGAGAGAATAAAAATGTTATAATTCAGCTTAAATGGAATAATACCCTTCTAGTCTTTTCTAAATTTCATTCTTTGTTTCACTGCCTGGCTAGGTTGTTTTTCGTTTCAAGGGCAAGCCCCAACCTTACAGAGTTACTGGATTTCTGGATAAACACGGAGGTGTAAAGACACCAGAAATGCCGTTCCAGCATGTCCTCAGACTCAGAGAGCTTGTTGAAAACGAGGAACCCCTGGCTCCGTTTCACTTTGTAAAGCTCTGAACCTCCCCGGTCCAATTCCAAACGCAGATAAGCTCCAGGACAGCTGTGCCAGGCAAGAGGAGAAGTGAGGGGGCAGCGAGCTGCGTGCTCAGGAGAAGCTGGTGCTGGGTGTGCGTGCGTGCTTGTGTGTGTGCGCGCACGTGTGCACGCACTGTGTTGACACATTTATGGCGCTGGCCAGCTGTACGATGCTACTCACAAGTTTCCCTCGTACTGCAGTCAGCACTCGTTGGTTCGTTTGTAAATAAACTTGATAGGAACCTTTTCATTCAAATTTATAATGCCTTCTTTAGGGTGATAATCCTTGAACTTTTTTTGGCTTACAACTCCTTGAGGAAATCTGACAAAAGCTGTGGACTTTTTCCTCTCGGAAGAATGCACATACGCTTAATATACTGGACAATATTGCACATAATTTCGAGGGGTTTACATGAAGCGCTCTCAGAATGGTTTGTGGGAACCTTCTTAATGCGCTAAGACTGGCCATAGGAATCTGTCTTCCTGTTCCTCTGAAAGGTTCTGGTAGGGCTCCCTTGAACCTCTTAACAGTCTTAGAATGTAGTGTCTACTTACCGAGCTTTTACTATTTGTCAGATGCTGTGTATTCCTCATATCCAAAAGTGAGCTCTGGGTTTTCCCTTCCAAACCTGTTCTTCTTGCAGCCTTCCCCATTGCAGGTGACACGAGCTCCATCTTTTCTGGTGCTCAGGTAAGGGCTGGATCCGTACCACCACCACTGCTGTCACATTCCTTCCGGTCACCATCATTTCTCACCTTGTTTATTTCCAGTGCTCTCCTTATTTCCACCCTTGCTGCTGTCCACACAGCAGACAGTCATCAGTCCTGTTAAAATGCAATCCTGTCATAGCGCTATTCTACTCAGAATCCTCCCAAGGTTTCCCATTTCATTCAAAGAGGTTATAATGGCCGAAAAATGTGCTGCCCACCTCCAGGGGCCACGCTGTTCACTCGGATCATAATATGTTGTACCTGGCAGATAGAGTAGCCCCGGAAATGGTCTGCAGGACCTACACAGGCTGCCC
The DNA here is from genome assembly GCA_004027375.1 of Macroglossus sobrinus. Lineage (NCBI taxonomy): Eukaryota > Metazoa > Chordata > Mammalia > Chiroptera > Pteropodidae > Macroglossus > Macroglossus sobrinus. The sequence goes on from PVKZ01001978.1 coordinate 155,572, forward strand.
GAGTGCTCACCATGTCTGTGACCTTGGTTTTCCTACTGCTTTTCCCTCATTCGCTCTGTTGTAGCCACATTGGCCTCCTTCCTGATCCTCAAATAAATATACCAGGCCCTCTCCTGCCTCAGGGTCTTTGAGCTCATCATTACTTCTCCCAGGACAGTCTCCCCCAGATACCTGCTCAGCTCATGTCCTCACCTTAAAGTCTTGGCTCAAAAATCACCTTGGTGTGCTGACCACCCTTATTAAAACATCACCCTCACCTCCACCCTGGCACTCCCTGTCTGCCTTTATTTAATCATCATCTTCCAACAGCTCAACAGTATCTCATTTATTTATGTTTCTCTCCTCCAGCTGGGGAATACAAGCTGTACTAGGATGGAGATTACTGTCTGTTTTGTTCACTGTGCACAGTACCTAGAAGAGTGACTGATATATAATAAGGGCCCAACTATCTGTTCAATGAAATTAACAAACCCCATGAAAACATATTGTTCTTTGTAAATATGGTTTTAGATTCAAAGAGATTAAGCAACTTGCTCAAAGTCATACAACTGATAGATGGTATAGCTAGGAAATTTATACTTACTGCCGTCAATGACCTATGTTCTTGACTATTAAAAATACTACTTTCCAAGGCCATGCAGAATAAGAGGTCGAAATGTAGTCTAGAGTGAGTCTTACGAGACTGAGGAGTCAGGAGGTAGAGTTGCTAACAGAGTAGCTGCAGATTCTGGGGGAAGCGGATTCTGGAACGAAGAGAAACAGAGGTGAGGTAGTTCAGAAATCCATATGCATCGACCGGCTTCTCCACAGCGAGTGCCTGGGGCGGGACCTGAGTACAGGCAGCCCGAAGCGCCAAGCACAGGTTTCAGCAGCCACCACTGCAGGGGAGACGGAGTTTGGAGTTGAGTTCCTCCCAAGATACAGAGACTGGGTAGACACCACAAGGTTTTCACCAAAATTCTAGAAGAGCCATAGCATCCGAGTAAGAATCAAAAACAAATAACAATAGTGAATTTTAGCCCATTAAGTAAAATGGGAAACTGAGAGTCCATTCAGATGTAAATAAATTGAGTGTTTGATGTGGGTTGGGATAGTCCATACCTCTCAAAGATTACTGATTATAAAGGCGAAATAGGGAACTTTATGGTAGCGAAGCCAAGGAAACACTGCCTTACTGTCATGATCGGAGCGAAAGTCAGTGTGAGGATGAATTGAAATCGCGCTCCACCTGAGCGGCTACACCAAGGACTTAGTGTCGCTTCCACGATTCTCCTCCCAGTGACACACACCTAGGCGTGGTCCTGGGGGACTCAGGTGAAGTCAGATCGTGGGACCGTCCCCAAAATACTGAGCCCGTACTCTTCAAAGTGTCAAGGTTGCGGAAGTCAGGGAAGACCGAGGAATTACTACAAACTGAAGAAAGTAAACGTGTGAACTAAAGTTACATTTGATTCAGAGCTGGAACTTTGTGCTATGAAAGACATTTTGTGAACAGCTAGGGTTGAATTTAGGATTGAGTACCAGGTGATAATTATACATTCATGTTAATTTCTTGATTTTTAAATGATTATGTTGTGGTATGAAATACAAAAGAAAGTATACATGAGTGATGGGATATCAAGTTGGCAACTTAGATGGTTCATGAAAAAAGTTTATGTATTATACTTATTTTCTGTAAATTTGTAATTGTTTCAAAATAAAATTGAAAAAGATCTATTTCTGTCTACTAGCATCAAACAACTAGAAAATGAAATTTAAAAATATTCTTTACAGTGTGATTTGTTTTAACATAAAATACTTAGAAATTAATTTACTCTGTGAAATACATTGCTGAGAGAAATTAAAACTTGATTAATAGAGAGGTATACCATATTCATGTGTTGGAAAACTCAATATTGTTAACATATCAGTTCTCCCTAAATTGAATATAGATGCAAAACTGTCCGAATTAAATTCCAAGCACGATTTTTTGTAAGCCAACTTTAAAATTCCTATGTAAAAATGAAGGAGCTAGAGTGGCCCATCTAGTCTTAAAGAAGGCTTAAATGATCTGATTTCAAACTTACCATAAAGGCACAGTAATCAAGACAGTAGGAGACATATAGGTCAGTGGAGTAGAATAAGGGCTCCAGAAATAGACTCACACTTATGGGGCCATTTGATTTTTGACAAATTTGACAGAGCGACTTAAAGAAGAAAGAAATCAGATAGTGCTGAGACAACTGGATATCTGTATGGAAAGAAGTGACTCTCAACCTTCACTTTGTTCTATGCCCAAATATTAGTTTGAATGGATAGCTGGTTTACCAGAGTACCAGAAAAATAGTCAACTATGAAGAACCCTTCTGAGATCAGAACAAACCTCACACACTGGCCTCAGAAACTAGCCTTAAAGGAGCCCGAATTTATTGGCTCGGACTGCGGAGTAATTTATGTCCCAGGGCATGATCAAAAATAATAGCACGATCAGCTCGCAATTAGTGGAGCCCACCAGCCGGGTGTAATATCAGCAGAGGCAGACAGCGTAACAGATCCGGAAAGGGTAAGAGAGCCCCGCTTAGAACCATCATGGGAATGCAACATCGAAGAAGGCTCGTGCTGCAGGTAAAACAGGCCTTACTAGAATAGTCAGGCCAAGTTATGAAATGAAGAATGTAGAAATAACAACAAAAACAAGCCTGGAGTGGGGGTATGGGTGTGGAATTAGCTCATCACTCGAATCCACAAGAAAAAATGAAAACCAAAAAATAGTAAATAGAAAGGTTAATATGGCAAACTATAAATATATACTTGCTCTCCTCTCAGCTTCTTCTAGACATAATATAAAGTAATAGTTATAATACATAGTCGAATCTGTAACATATATTGTCATACTGTTAATAACAGTAGTAGCATAAAAGTGGGGAAGAGAGAATAGAGCTATATAGGGGTAATGTTTTGTATATCACTGGAATTGCTATAAATCTGAAGCTGTTTCTGATAAGTAAATATATATATGGTAAGTCGTAGAGCAACCACTGAGAAACTAACTCAAAAAATGAAGTGAAATTTATTAAAGGGTTTATAATGTACCTGAGCAACTAGAAAGATGGAGTTGGTGTTAACCTGAGATGAGGAAGGCTACAGGAAGAATAATAATTATAATAATTTATAGTAGCTATTATTCCCACTGTATAAAGAACTGAAGCTGGGAGAGAATTTGCTCTAGGCAGGACACAGTGACACTCTGGTCTAGGCCGGGTCTACCGATCACAAAGCCTGGTCCTTTGGACTATGCCCGTTGCCTCAAAGATAAGAGTACCTTAGAATTTTTTTTTACAGTGTACTTGCCTTTGTGTTTCAGGGTAATTTGTCCAGAGATTCTAATATTCCAATGTAAAGAATTTGTATTTAATAATGTAATAGCATCTATTGAGTGCTTATTGTATGGGGGACTCTGTTGGGTTTGTAGAGGTAAATACATTACTCCTAACTTTAGAAAGCTCAGAATTTAGCAGAAAAAAAGCAAGTATGCAAATAAACATTTCCAGTACAGCCAGATAATGGCAGTGGTAGAACTCGTTAGTAAGTACAATGATAAACAAGAAGTGATCAGCTCTGTTGGAGTGGTTATTGACGATGAGCTAATTAAGTAAGACATTCAGGGATCTGTAGGAGTTCGTCAGTTGGTCAGCTGACCGATGGATATCTATTTTTGTGTCATGACTATAGAAACCATTTATGCATAAATATCTGTATTAGATGTAAGTAAATAGCTTACCTAAAGGTAGAAAAAGTTGACAGTTTGCAGGAATGCTGTGTTCCTTTACACCTTTTAATAATTAGCTTTGTGTTAAGATATAATTAAAACTCCTTGGCAAAATATAGAAGCCTTAGAAGGGCAGTCTTTTTTTTGCTGGAATGTGCTTTGTAAAATACATTGTGAAACAACCAGCTATTAGAGTTCTTTCATTCTGTTGCATCTGCTTTTGGAATTTAAAGTTAAATAGCCATGATCAAACCAAAATCTATGAGTTCATTAAGATTTTGCTTTATTTTATAAATTATGATAAACTCAACAAATGAATGTATTTGAGATACATGTTTTACAAATTTTTTTAGGAGAAAAGCTTTACATTTGTGCCTTTTCTAGGTACACGTTTCTCACAAACAAATGTATGTTAAGGTAGCAATGATTAGTTTCTGATGAAACAATGATCAGTTTTGCAATAAATGCATTATTAGAACCAATTATGAACATAATTATGTTTTTTATTATTACTATTCAGTTATTTTATTTATTTTTCACTGTAGCCTTTTTGTCTCATTTCATTATCCCTCTTGGGATAAATAGGGCAAATGGAAAGGGCAATGAGAGCCTCTTAATTTAAGTGTTTTGATGTCACATTGTGCTACTTTTTACTTTTGAACTCCAAGGAGCGATACGAGGTCGACCAGTTACCTAATCTACATTTTTTGGAAGGGTGCATAGAAAATTCTGGAAAATAGGGAATCTGTTTCAAAGTAGTGACTGGCACGTATTATAAAGGATAAGGCTGGGATTTTTTTGTTGTTGTTCATTTTTTATTTTAGTTATTTTAGAGACTGATGTTCTGGAAGCCCACAGCAAATATTATATGGCGATGGCAGAGGTTTCTGATCTGCTATATTTGGGACACTGTACTTAAATATATGTAGATATCCTTAATAGTTTTAATGGCAATACTCCATGCAAATTCATTTAATTGCAGTGTAGGGTAGTCATTGTATGAAACTATTACTATGTGAATTTAGTAATATTCCATATGATACTAAATACTATATACTATAAGAATTGTACAAAAATTGCATATTAAAATCAGCACCGCATGGTTAATCCAAAGTGATTAAAAGGAAATATTTCCTTTAATTTATGAATACAAGTGAAAGAAAGAAAAATGTATTTCATTTTTAGATTATATAAATGGTGGAGAACTTTTTACTCATCTTTCTCAAAGAGAGCGTTTCACAGAGCACGAGGTGCAGATCTATGTCGGAGAGATTGTGCTCGCCCTTGAACATCTCCACAAGGTAAGATGTCAACCTTTGGGATTTCTTTTCTTTTCTTTCATTTTCTTTTTTCCTAAAAATTTATTAACTGAAATAATGATGGAGCTAAAAAAAAGCTAATGTTTTTACCTGTCATTGCCTTTGTGGAGATTGCAAAAGCACACTTGTAGACCGTTATCCAAGTTTCTCAATCTCATAGTTCCTTTTAAAATCTACTTTCCTTTCGTAAGTTGTTCCTGTGAGGCAGATTTAAAAGGTAGACCCTGAGCAGTTTTTTGGGTCTGTTTATGAAACATCCTAATATTTATTGCAAAATATCATCAGGATAAAATTTTTCATTCTTAAAATAACCTTTAAGACGAAACCACAAGTCATAATACGTATTTCCTTAATTGTGACTTACTCCACTGGAGACTCTCCCTGTACATCTTTGGTTGGAGGCTGAGTTATTTGAAAGAAACATCTACCCATGGTACCCAGCTCTCCCGCTGTCCGACTCTGGCTTTCTTTTCCGTTTATTTTGTCTGTGAGACCCTCTCTTACTTCTCTCCCCTCCTTCCTCCTGCCATTGCCTCCATGTAACATGAACTCAGTTACTAAAAACTTTAAGTGAAATTCATGTCTGTGATGCTGTTTCAACTCTATAAAAAGTTTAAACATTTAAAAATACATTGTTTCAGATACTATTAATCTTGATCCAAGAAACTCTGACTTCTAAAACTTTTTTATTTTTAATTAATGAGGAAGCATTATTGTAGAAGCACACAGTCATTATGTAGGAGAGACCTGTGTCTCAGAAGTAGAAAGTGCTAGAGTAACGTTTACCAGAGGTATGTGAGACTATAAGGAGATCAGCATGGCTTGAGTCATTAAATTAGGATGGTACAGATATGTCATAAAGCCACTGTTCTTCTTTGTTATGTTTTCAGATCCTACACTAGATTAAAGATAAACAGATTAAAGTTTTGATTATGGATCATGGAAAAGAATGGAGAGAAATAAAGGAAAAAGGCAAGAAGAGGGATGAAATTTTTAAAGGGGCAGGGAGATTGGAATTGCAAGATGGAGGCAATGGATAGCAGACGCAGTGAGAAAAAGTGAGAAGATGTAAGAAGGAAGGCATCAAGAAAAAAGTAGATCTGTCCCAGAACAAAAATGAGACTGGGCAGGGGAGGGAGTTGGGGTTCAGAATAGAAATCGTCAGAGGAGTGAATGAAAAATGTATAAGAACTAGAGGTGGGGGGAGGAAGGATACTGCGGGTGGCAGGGCTACAGTGCTGTGGGATATCTTTATACATGATCCAGATCAGACCCAGGAATAGGCTGCAAAGGTCTTTGCATTTTTATCTAGGAGTATTAGATATAATTTTTAAAAATATAAAAATGTGTTGGAAGTCACCATAAATTACAGAACAAAAACTAACAAAAAACAAAGCTCCTATGAGAAAGTAGTTTTTTATTTGTTTGAAAGCTTTAATTCTGTTAATTTTGTTTATTAAAGGAAAATCCGTGAGCATTATTATTAAAACAGGTAATCAGAAACACGGAAGTAGAGGACATGATGAATACTGGATGTAAATGTAATACAAAGTAAAAGCAGTATAGCAAATCTGAACTCAGCTAAGCTTCTCTTAATCTTACTACCCTAGAAAGATAAATACAAACAAGTATAACACACAGAGTGAGTTTTATTAACCTTGATATAGCCACTGAGTTTCCCAGGAAGAGACAAAAAATGGGGGTTTATTTGGAAGGGATGAGGTAAAGCAGACACTAAGCGAATTATTCCTAAAGTTTTTTCCCAGGAGAATATTAAAAAAAAAAAAAGTCACATTGGTTGTTAGATGCTTGTAAGGCGTCAAGTCAAATGTCTGTTCAATGAATGGTAGACGTTTCCTTCTTTCTTGTAGAACACTAAGGCTCTTAGAGGAAAATTTCCTAGCGTTTTTTGTTTGTTATGGGTATAATTTTTTATTTCAGTTTTAAAAGAGTGTTAAGAATCTGCTTTTTCATATACTTAATATTGAGAAAAGCAGTGCTTCTAAGTTTAAAAACATTTAATTCACACTGATAGAACATGAAATGTGGAATTCACGTATACCGAGCCCTTCTTATCTGACGGGTAGATTTATATGACTGAAGCGTTTTACCATAAGACTTTTACATACAAACCAAAGTGAAGGGATATATAAATATTATCCAACTGACTGACTTTGCTTATTTAGAACTAAAGAGCAACTAAAATTAACCAATGATCATCAACTTTTATGTTTAGAAACCTATTAATTATTTGACACTTGACACTGTGCTAGATACTAGATACATATATAATAAGTGAAAAACAAAAAAAAAAACAGAGTATGGTTATATCAAGACAAACAGGAAATACCTAGAAAATATCAGTTACTTTAGGTAAGTACAATGTCAGTACAGGTGCTGTAGGAATAAAAACAGAGAAATGATCGTTGTGGGATCTGGTTAGTCTGGAAAGCCCCTGAAGCCATGAAGGAAATGATGGACGTGAGCTGGCTGAGAAAGCACCTGCAGGGCATCTGGAGTGAGGATGGACTCTCTGAAGACGAGCAGAGACAGCAGACCTCACAGAAGCAGGTCCAGCAGGAACAGACCCTCATTACACAGAGAATGGCCTGGTGGGAGGGGTCCAGGGAACCCAGCAGATTAGCTCTGAGGTGAAAGAATTTACATTTGCCATGGCCAGTGACTAAGACTCATTATAGCATCCTGAGCAGGAGAATGACTTTTTTTTTTTTTTAAGTTTCTTAAGAAAGAAATAAGAAAAACTCTCCTAATTTATTTTTTTGGAATTATTTTTAAATGTATATTTATTTGTTTTTACAGTTGGGGATTATATACCGTGACATTAAGCTTGAGAATATTCTACTTGATTCTAATGGCCATGTGGTGCTGACAGATTTTGGTCTGAGTAAGGAGTTTGTGGCTGATGAAGTGAGTATAAAATTTTAATTTAAAGTTAGTAATAACAATATAAACACTGATGGAAAATTAGCTATAGAAAAAAAGCATTTAATGGCATAGTACCATATGGATTATGGATTTTCATACAGGTTTGCCTACAGGAACATTTGGCATGAATGACTAAAGGTTTTTAGTTTAAAATTATCATGGAACCATCTTGTTAGAATTAATAGCAAACCTTTGGTAAATATATCAGAATTCCCCAGTTTAAAACAAAAGAAAACTATGCATTAAACTTTCCCCATAAAATATAACTGAAAAATTTAAATAACCCTTTGGGGCCTTTGGGAGAATTATGGCTTAAGTTGCAGCCTATAGAGAATTAGAAAACAAAGCACATATAATCTGCATTGTAATTAAAAAGTAGGACATGTCATTGTGTGATAGTCCTTTTCATTCACTTATAAGAATCTACTAGACTTAATTCTTTAATAATCTTGCTGGTTTTTTGCTGATATAATCTAAAATTTAATAGTTAATGTGCAGATTTTAAATATGGAGAACTTTACATTTTCAGTATTGGTTAGAAACTTGTTTAATATTACAAATGCATCTAATGACATTTAAAATTGTACATCTATTGGTTATAATTAAATACTAACTATGCAGCAGTTATAAAAATTATATTTTTACAGTACTAGTTATTCAAGATAACTAAGTAAATATGAATGCCAATTCATTTCTGTCCAAGAAATTATTAGTATAGAATACAGAATCACAGTAAAATTTTCCTCATAAAGGACTTTACTATAAAACACATCATTCTTGGGTTCCAAATTAGGTGTATCTGTTTCTGATTATTTGCTTTTTGGAACATTGCGAAAGCAGTCCTAGGTGAATTAGATCTAAGTGCTAAAATTATAAAAACTAAAGATTCCAGTTTTTTTTTTAGCATCTCTATATTCATTCTATTCACTTGTTCAATAACTATTTATTAACCACCTCTATTATACTAGATACTGGCTAATAAAATGATGAATAAAATGGAAATGGTGTTTGCCTTCATAAAGCTGTGGTTATAACAATTATATTATCTTTGATTTAAAAATCATATAGATTAGATGAATTTGGGGAAAATTTACTTCATGATTTGATTTTTAGTACTTTTCTCCTTCATAAAAATTTTAGTCTTAGTTTCAATAAAATGTGTGATTAAATATGTCTATAGGCATTTCCTCACTAAACCTCACTTTAATTAAAAGTAAGGAAGTAAAATAGTCATATACTTAAAAGGGAGAGAAGAAAATAGCAACCAGATTTTGGAAGATAGACAGCAGAAGTACTAGTTGTGACTGATATTCATTTATATTGAAATATCTTTTTGCTTCTTTTTTGTCCAGTTCTATTCTACCTCCTTGGTTTTCAGTTTAAATTGTCATCTTTGATCATAGCTGGATCCTAAGCCGGTAATGTGAGAAGCCCTAAAGCAGGCTAATATGCACCTCTGACCCACCAGAAAGCCTCAGGATTCGGGGGCACCAGTAGAGGTGCAGGTGATACAGAACTCAGGAAGATTGGTTGGAAGTCTGTCTAAGAAACAGGTAGCCCCCAGATCCCATGTTTACACCCTTCATATAGACAACTGTGTCTTCCTTACCCTCATGGAAAACTACAAAGGTTAGGTAGACTGCGGATCCAGGGGCAACAGCAAGACTGCAAAGGTTCAGGGTCAAGGGCCCAGCTAGGGGTGAGGACACCATATGGAAACGAGTACGTGAAATGCAAATTTGGTATAGAACACACAGTCACATGTGTGTAACCCCCATGGCCTCTTTCTGCCACTTTTGAGAACAGTGGCTTCCAAGACAGAAGTTTGCAGGATTCCTTTTAAGAAACTGAGAACAAAAAATCTGCAGATGCCGTCAGTTGGTGGCCCATGAACTGGCCCAGCCACATCTTCCTACGGCCAGCCTAGGCCACCAAAGCATATTTGTGATGAGGTCACAATTTCTTTTTATATTTTGAATTCAGTATGTTTCGATGTAATTAGTCTCCTATGTCATAGTGTGTATTTAAAAAACACTATTTGGAGAAGGGGTCTGTTGGCTTCAACAAACTGCCAAAGGGTCCTTGGTGTGTAAAAGACCCCCACATAGAAAGATGTGGAGATCGCCTTTCCTCTCTCCGTGGAACCATTCATATATTCGCTCATTCAGTCCATCAGTGTCTGTCAAGGGCCTTCTGCGTGCTAGACGTTAGTCTAGGTCCTGGTGACACAACAGTGAAAAGAATCATTTAGCAAATCCTATATTTAGGGGCATATGTGGCTGATCAATTTGGTGGGCTTCGGCCCTGCTGAACAGAAAAATGTTAGTAACCAAAACAGAAATCAAACAGGGATCAGAGCTGTTGTATTTTAATGCGAATTAGTCAGACATGCTGTGTGACTAGGTCAGCCACGTCACACCTCGCCAGAGAGACTTGTGTTTTATTGGGCATGTCAGTGGCTGCTCCTCGGGGAATGGAGAGCATTCTCATCAGATTAATAATTTTTGAGCACTTAGTTGTTTAGGTGCAAAGATGAAATATTGTTCATCAATCTGAAGTGGAAACGTAACATATAGATTCTCTTTTCAATGAATACAGTCTAGCTGCATTTAATACAGTTACATTGTCATGTGTTAATTAAGGTTTACAGTTTCATCTTCCTTTCATGTACAGGCCTGCCAGCTCTTAGCCGTAGGGAACATACTGTCATGCTAGGCTTCAGGTCAATTCTTAGAGCTTTTCTGAGTGTCCTAAAACTTGATCTAATGGTCCTTTGACCCCTGATTCCATCCGGCAGCCACTTAACAAGTTTTCCTGCCTAAACTCTTTCCACCTTAGAAATATTCCCATCAAACAAGTTCTGTTTTGATTAGCTAGCTTTCTTTTTAGTTTCACTTCTCAGGCCAACTCTCTTAGTTGAACCATCTTCTTTCTTGGAATGAGTTTCTTTTTGTCCATTACTGTTCTACCTCTTTGATTTTCAGTTTAAACTCTAGTTTGAGATTCTTCCTTAGTTTCTAGTTTATGTAAAGAGGTTAATATATCTCTGTCTCTAACTGACCTCTCTCATATTCATCCTCTTTCTCTTGGACCCTTTCTGGTCACCATTTAAGCATGCCTAGTCTCTCCGTCTTAAAATTTTTTAAATGGAGGGGAGACTGATAAACAGATGATAAGAAAATTAACCTTAGAATCTCATTTTCCCTTCTAGCTGTTGTCCTATTCTCTTTTGTGAGAATTTGTTCACATGCTACCTTCACTTGCCCACATGTCTCTCACTTCTTAGTCTACTCCAGTTTGGCTTGCCCCCAGCTACTGATTGACTGACACAGTTCTTGCCAAGGTCACAACTGACTTTTATTTTAGGTGCTTTTTTTTTTTCTCACCTTACTTGACTACCTACCTACTAGTGTTGAACTAGAAATTGCTTCTCAACTTGACTTATGTGACACCATACTCCCCTAACTTTCCTTCTTTCTCTCACTGATTTTTGCAGGCTTTTCCTCCTCTACCTGACAATTCAGTCCTAGGTTCCTGTGTACTGATGATTCTCAAATATGATGGCCAGCCCACATTTCTTCTGGGCTCCAGGCCCAAACATGCTGGTGGTATATTTCCACTTGTCTCTCTCATAGGCTCCTCGAGCTCCACATCTCCAACACCGAATCAGTCTCCCCTCACCCAAATCTGCTTCTCTTTTGGTATATCACTTTTATGTATTACAAATTCTGCCCTCATTAAATAGAAATGGATTTCTATTTAATTTTCAGGAATTTGGTTTTTTATATAGGCTTGAAGTTTCTACTCATGGTGTAATACTCATCTCGCTGTTTATTTGTTAATTTAATAATTCAAGAAATACTTACTGAGTATCTACTACTTACTAGACGCTAGAAATATAGTGGCAACAAAGTCCTTGTGCTGGTGAGCCTGTATTCTACAGGTATTCGTCAATTATTCATAAAATTATTTAATGATGAATTATTTATTTAATTATTCATTATTTCTAGATTATATTTTGCAAAACTGGATTGTATACAAGTTAAAATTGATTTATTTTAGAAACCGTAAAAGTCTTGTATGTGATAATTAACATTTTACAGATTTGATACTTTTACGGATATGTTCTTTTCTCAGCCACAGAATTTGATAATCTTGGGATTTTGAGAATAAAATAAGACATTTCTAAATATCTGCATGCTAGTATATGTCCTTCATAGGATTTTTTTGAGAGTACAGCTTGGCAAACATTTGTTGAGTTCTTACTGTGAGTCAGACAACCTGCTTGGTATTATAGATATATGATTCTAACATTAAAGACGTGAGGGCATCTGTTCTTACCTCATTATAAACAAATAATGTCACATGTTATTAATTACCCTACAGTTAAATTTGGTATATGCATTCGATACTTTCATAATATAACATGGAGCATTTGATAATTTTCACAACAGAATATTAAAATGAATCTGTATGTAGATAAATAAAACTAGAAGAAAAGAAACATCCCTAACATTTAAAACATAGGTAGCTAAGTTAATTATAACCCACTGCCATGATGGCTGTGCTCAAAAGGAGAAGGTCTGTGGATTTGTGACTATTTTCTCTTTCCAGAAAGTAGAACAATGCAGCCTTTGCACAGTTGAGATAATGTTATTCACTAATTAACTTTTTCAACATATAGGAGCATTTTAGTGTGATGGAAAGAACACATGTTGAAGTCGGAAGGTCTGTTTTGGTTCTCCATGGCTGTGTGACATTGGACAAGTCTTACGGTTATTAACACCACTTAGTCCTACCTAGTTTCTTCATCAATAAAATAATATCTGTCATATGTATTTTATAGGCTTGTCATATGGACACAATGAGCTAATGATCATGAAAGTACTTTAAAAGTGTAAAGCACTATATAAGCATCAATATCTACTTGGAAGAGGTAGAATTCATATTACTGTGAGCAAAATGAAAATATACAAATGAGAATCTTAACTTATTCTCTCTTAATTTTCTTATTTGTAGGAAAGTTTTAAACTCTAGCTTTCTCTAATAAATGCCTCGTTGTTAACGTCATTTGCATACGTATCTCAGGATGCCTGTGTGAGGTTTAGGGTCCATGAAGAGAGTGTGCACGTTAGAAATCGTAACCAGCTCTCTGCCTCCCTTCCTTATTTGTGGTGACATACAGTCGTGACTCTTCATTTGCATGTGTCCCAAAGAACATATTAGGTCTCTGTAAATAAGTCCTATCAATCACTTGCCAAAGTCAGTGACTCTAGGATAATTTTAGTTCTTTTTTAAGGTAAACATTGAGATGGAAGCGTTAGGAAAGTGAGAGGCCTAGAAACCAATGAAAATGTTCTTCTGTTGCCCCAGTTTCTCCTCTACTCAAACAGTATTACACAGTATTCATATACTGACACAGTAGCTTCCACCATTTTTTTTTTCAAGTTCTTTCCACCAGATACCAGAGCAGGTCCCCTACCTTTGGGCAGGAGGGAGAGAAGGGAGACAGAGGTGTCTGCCTCACAGATCCCTTTATAACTTTTCTTATGGTAGAAATGATGGGCCTGGGAAGATCTGTGCATAATACTATTAATTCAAGGTGGATTTAACGTATAAGTTTAGTGGGCAGGTTTAATTTAAATTACATCAGAGCAAGAAGGACAACTTTTGAGATTCTTTTTACAGAAACTCCTATTATATATTCTGTTTGTTCAAATAATGTTAAATACATATAATTTTTATTTACTTGAAAAGTATAGTGGTCATATTATTCAATGTTAATATAGACTATATTAACCTGAATAGATTATTTTTATCTATTTTCTAAGATAATGATTTAAATGATTTAAAACCATGCTACGTGAAGGAATTTCAACCCAAAAGGGAAATTTAGCAAAAGCTGTCCTGGAATACTGAAACCACATAATTGTGATTAATAAATGTTTACATTTTCCAAATTTCTTTTTATATTTTTACATTAAGAAATATTTTAAGTATAATAATAGAGAAAATTATATAACAGTCTCTGCCTCCACTATTTACATATGTAGTTATGAACATTATGTGCCCCCCACACACACTCATTCAGCAAATGTTGATTGAATGAATGCCTACTATGATTTAGGCACTGTTCTGTCTAGGTGTGGGAATCTAGATGAACAAAATAAAATAATAAAAAGTTTCTCCCCTAGACGGGGAAGAAAACAGTAACAAGTAAAGAAGTAAAGTAATGTACGGAATTCGTTAGATAGTGTTAAGTTGCAGGAAGTCGAGGACAGTAGGAAAGAGGGATAGGACTACCAGGGTGAGAAAAGGTTGCACTTTTAAATCAGGTGGTCAGGAGAGACTTCGCCGAGGTGACAGTTGAGTAGAAATGTGAAGGAAGTGAGAGCAAGAGCCATATATAGGCCGAGGGATCACCCGTGGTAAGGCCTAAGGCGGGAAGGTGCGGGCTGTCCGCGGTATGAGGAGCAGGCCTGTGTCACGTGGGAGTACGGGGTGACTGCAGTCTGGAGCAGTAAGAAATAAGGACTCTTTGTCGGCTGCTTACTGAGGATGAGGTCTTGGGAAGTAGGTCTGTACAGATCATACAGGACGCTGAGGACCGTTGTAAGGACTGTGGCTTCTCCGAGTGAAACGGAGAGCCATTGGAGAGTGTTGGGTAGAAGTGCGGCATGATGCGACTTACTTTAGAAAGGTAAATCTGATTGCCAAGCATGGTCGTCCTGTAGTGGGACAAGTCTAGAAACATGGAGACCAGTTAGGAAGCTGTCCCATTAATCCCAGCAAGAGATGGCATCCCTTTCCTCTGGTCTCCACTAAACTTGTCTGTGTCAGAGTTTTTGTTTGTTTGTCTTGTTTGTTGCTTTCAATTTTATATCCCACGTATGAGTGAAATCATACGGTTCTCAACTTTTTCTGTCTGGCTTATTCGCTTGGCATGATAATCTCGAGATCCATCGTGCTGTCACAAATGGCAGTATTTCATCTTTTCTTATGGCTGAGTGATGTTTTGTTGTACCTAGATGCCACATCTTCTTTATCCCATATCTATCGAAGGACACTTTGGTTGTTTCCATGTCTTGGCCACTGTGAATAGTGCTGCAGTGAACATGCGGGTGTACATATCTTTATGGGTAAATGTTTCCAGATACTAGCAGCAGGATTGCTGGGTCATATGGTAGGTAATTCTAGTCTTAATTTTTTGAGGAGTCTCCATAATGTTTTCCATAGTGGCTGTTTTTAATTTCTTATTATCAAATTCAATCAGATAGATTGTATGTTTCTAGGAATTTATCCATTCTAGGTTATCCAATTTTGGGAGTGTATAATTATTCATAGTAGTCTCTTATAATGTCAATTTTGTTGATCTTTTAAAAAACTCAACTCTTAGTTTTGTTAATTTTTTCTCTTGTGTTTCTATTGTTTCACTTACTTCTGGTCTAACCTTTGTTATTTCTTTCCTTTAACTTTCAATATTGTTTTTTAGTTCTAGGTTGTTGATATCTCTGAATATTTTAAAATGAAACCTCTTCCTTTCTCAATGTATTAAGATATTCTCTTTCATTTTCTTTTTTAAATTAGGACTTTGAAATCTTTAATTTACTGGGAATTAATTTTTGTATATAAAATGAAGTGGACATCTTATTTCTTTTTATATAGATAACTCAGTTGACTGAACTGTTCGTTGACTAGCCAGTTATTCCATTCTCTACTGATTTGAAATGCAGCCTCTCTTATGCCAATTCCTATGCATGCTTCTGAGTCTTATTTCTAGGCTTTTTACTCATTTTATTTTTTTTTTGGCTGTTTTCTCCCTTAGTCGAAACCAAAATTCTTAAAAGCATGAATTTACAGCAGGTCTTAAATATGGAAAAGTGAGGTCCTTTTCCTCCTCACTCTTGTCTTACGAAGTTTCCTTTCTCCTTTCCCCGACCTTCATTCTCCCTCGTCATTACCTTTTCTCTTGGTATTTCGCTTCCCCACATGACTTGTATACTTGAATTTATAATTCGGTGAGAACTGTAATCTTTAGATATTGAATCTTGTAACCAATGAATTTCTATTTATTTTGTTGTTTTTTATGTCTTGAATAATATTTTATAATTTTCTTTATAACACTTTATACATCTATTATTAGGTTTATTTCTATTAACTTTATAATTTTTGTTCCTGTTTGCAAAGATTATATCTATTTTTCTTAGAAAGCATAGCAATGTCGTTTTATCTTATACATAGCAATGTTGCTGAATTCATTAGTTACATTAATTTACGGATTCACTTGTATTTTATAGATAGATAAATATTGTTAAAGAAAAAAATCAGAACTACTATTTGCAAGTAACGATGGCTTTATATGAAATGAATTTGGAGTAAGATAGAGATCCTGTCTTTCTGAGGGATTCCTCTGAATGCTGTCGGGGTATATGTATTTTTTCTTTTATTTTTCGTTCCTCTAAGGTGATGTGATTGGCTTTTTAAATCCTGATTTAGTATTTTTAAAATATTTATAATTATATTTAAGTTATCATTTTCTTCTTGAGTCAATTTTAGTAAGTTATATATTTATAAAAAATGTTACTTTTTTAATTTTGGGGGCATCATATTCATAGAATTTATCTTTTAATCTATTCTGTCATAATAATTATTTTAAAATTACTAAATATTGATTTGTAACTTTCCTTTTTTTCTTGATCAGTTTGCTGGGGATTTGTTTATTTTATTAGTCTCTTCCAAAAAACAGCTTTTGTCAAGTCTTTAGTTTTTTCTGTTTCTTTGATGATGTTCCTTTATAACTTCATTTCTCTTACTTTCTGTGAGTTTCTTTCATATTCTTTTTCTAACCATTTGAGTTGGAAACCCATCTCACTAATATTTAATCTTTTTTAACAAAACTTACTTTCTAAGAAAAGCTTTAGATATATATCTTAAGTTCTGATATATACCATTTTTACTATTATTCTAATACTGTAATATTCACTGTTTTTTTTTTAGGGGGCATTTATTACTTAGAAGTGGGTTTTTAAGTTTTCAAACACATAGGATTTGGGGGTTATCTTTTTGTAAATGAGCTCTAATTTTGCTTTCTATTTGGAGAAAAAATATTTATGGTTTTATTTCTGTGGTATTTGAGATTTGCTTTGTGACCTATTACATAGTTAATTTCTGTAAATGTGTCATGTGTACCTGAAAAGACTGTGTATTCTCTGTTGTTAGCTATCAAGTTTTGTATTTTTATGAACATCGGGTAAATCTTCCATAGCTTCACTAATTATTTTCCTGCTTGATCAGTCAGTTATAGAACAGATTTGTTCAAATTCCCATGATGATTATGGATTTGTCCATTTCTTCTTGAAGATCTCTCCATTTTTGCTTATATAGTTTAAGGCTCTTCAAGAAATTTTGAGGATATCTAGGCTTGGAATGGTGTTACTCCCCTAGGGAAATGTTCCTTTTATTATTATGTAATGACCCTGCTGATTTTAATAATCCCTCTACCTTAAAGCTTATTTTCCTGCTATTAACAAGATATTCCAGCTTTCTGTTGATTGGTGCTAGTCTGTATATCCTTTTCCATCTCTTTACTTTCAATATTTCTTTGTCATTATGTTTTAGGTGTACCTTTTATAAATAACATATAGCTGGATTTTGTTTTTGACCCAGAGAATTTCTGTCTTATAACTGGTGAGTCAAATCTGTATATTATGATTGCTGATATATTATTATTTATTTTTGTTACCTTACTTTGCGTTTCTCTTTATCATAATTTCTCTTTGCTTTTTCCCCTCCTTTCCTGACTTCTGTTTAAATGATTAAGGTTTATTTGTTTCATTTCTCATCAATAGTCTAGAAGTTATACACACACACACACACACACACACACACACACACATATATGTATATATATGTATATGTATTCTATATTATATTCTATATACATTCTTTGTATTATATATATATATATATTCTATTTCTGTTCTTTTAGTGATTATTTCCCTGACATTTTTAATTTATATGTTGACTTAATAGTCTAAAATTAACCATTATGTCTATAATTGTTATGACCACTACAAGAACATTAAAATGTTTTAACTTCAGTTATTCATCTCATTTTATATATTGTTATTTATTATTTCAGTCCCACCTTATGTTATATTTCTTCAAATTATTATGATTTATTATGTTTCTTTTATAAGTTCAGTACTTGTTTAGATTTTCTCACATTTACATGTTTTCTTCACTCACTATTCTTGGATCTTACTCTTATGAGTTCAGTTTATTTCTGAAGTGCATTCTTTTTAGCAAATGAATAGTAAACTCTGTCTGTGTTAATATGACTTTATTTTGCTCTGCATATTCAGAGATTATTTAGCTGGGTACAGCTAGATCTAGGAATGAACTAGTTTTTTTATATCTTTTTATTATAAAATAAACATATAAAAACAAAAACAAAGCAAAAGTGTGGCTGAATAAATTATTATAAAGTAGACGCTCTTATAACCACCACTTAAGAAATAGAAATTCTCCACCCATGGTTATATTTTCATTTAATTTGCTTGGGATTCTTGAAACATTCAGGGTAACTTTTTAAAATATATCTTTTATTTCATGAATTCTCTCTTTAGTTGTGTCTACTCTGTTTAATCTGCCTATTTTTTAATTACTGTGTTTTTTCATTTATATAGTTCTATTTGATTCTTTTTCCTATCTTTCTAACCTTTCCTTTGCTGCTATATTGTTTTATGAATACTTTCCTTCCTTTTTATCTTCCACCTTTTAAAACATAGTCTTTTACTGATTATTCCTCTTCTGTCTCAAGTGATCCTTTTTGTTGTATTTATGGAGTCTAGTTTACTTATTTATTGATTATGTGTCTTTGGAGCTTTATCTGTGTGAATCATGGGCCGGCTAAGTTGTGGGTATTTCTCTGCTTATGTCACCACATTGGACCAGTTTTTCTCACTTTCCCATTCCATGGGTAGGGGGAAGTAAATTCAGGCCCCAAATCTACAAAAGGCACAAGCTGAAGGCTTTGATTTCATAAAGGGAACATTTGCTTGTTTACTCAGATAGAGCCCAGACAGAAACAGTGAGTGAATTTTATTTTTCTAGACTTTGCATTGACCGAGGTTCAGCTTTCTTAGGTGGCAAGGTTTTCTCACACCAGAGAGGTAATTCCAGCCAACCCCTTGTGAGCTGAGGGCCTCATCTTTCTTCCTTATAAGAGAATCCAAACTGAAGCTTCTGGATTGTTGAGACCTATAACAATTCACCTTCTTGCCCTTCGTGCAACCATAGCATACGTAATGCGCCTGCCTCGCTGGTCGTCGGCATTCTCTTCGTGTCTAGGAATCTCCCTTCCTTGCGAGCAGTCTTGGACGATTAGCAATGCATTCCTTCTTTTTAAAATCAAACATTTCTCGATATTTGTTGTGGGCGATTTGTCAAAAGTAGGATGGGAAAAAATACAAGATGTGGGGAAAAAGTTTTCATTGGTAATTTTACATTTAACTCAAATATATCATAAGCAGAGAAGATCAGGATAAAACATCAGCAGATAAAAACTGAGTTAGTTGATCTGGTGTTTATTGAGAAACACCTGAGAGTTTGGCAGTTGAGTTCCTACTTGGATTCTTCCGTAAAAGGAGACTGATTTTTTTTTTTTTTTTAATCCAATGACTCTTCTCTCTAAGAAGGAAAGCCTCTTAATCAGGTGATAAGTTAAGCAGAAGAATGTACTGTGTTATCTGTCAGGGTGGTGCACACACATCATTGCTTTTACTGTTATCACTTTCAAGGAAATTCTCATTCACAGTCTTTTAATACTGTGGTAGCTTTAATAAGTAATGATGCTTATAATATAGTATGGACTTAAATATTAACCCTTTTCCCATTCGCCTTGAGAATACTAGCTGGTGGCATTTGCAGCTGCAGAGTTTATCCCGAGATAACTCAGCAGATTACACTCCTAACCTCACCCCCGAAGTTTGCCACGAAATATCTTGCTTTTATTATTATTTTCGCATCGCTGTAATATATCAACAGTCTTCGGAAACAAATGACATCATTCTATTTATAGTCTGTTTTTAGTATAGTAGTGGTAGTTCCATTTACAAAATATAGTGATTCTCAATCACTGAGAATGTCAAATCCTAGAAAATGTAGCATTCATACACCTGATGTTAAATGAATCCTGGCAGCAAGCTACACTTATTTTTTAAACAGGAAAAAGGTTAAATAAGTTCATTGTCTCTCTGAGAAAAATATTCCTGTAAAGATGTTATGAACAAATTATAATAAACAGTAGTTACAATAGACTTTAGCTATGTTTTCCTAGCCTTTTTATATCATAGTTCAAAAAATATGACCTTGCAGTCTTTCCTGCCTCCCACCAGACACCTTCCCCTGTCATACCTCGTCATTTTGTTGTCTTGGTAGAGTTATTTGAAAGGCACTAAAAGTTAGAACCAGAGAGAGTAACATTTCCATTGGGGCAGAGGAAGAGGAAGCAGTTAAGAATTGCAAGGGGCTAAAATGGCAGTGTTTTAAAAAACCAGAGGTACTTGAGAAACGCTTTGTCTGTATTTGCCCTTATTCCTCAGTGACTGAAACTACTTACCCTTCTCCTTCCACCTCCCCCAAAAAAATCCCCCAAAACAGAAAAGCTAAAGTGAGTTAAGAGAGAGCTCGAAGGTGGAGGAAAAGTCTTCGAGCGCTTGGTGTGGTTCTCAGCTTCCTCTGCCCCACAGTGAAAGCCTGAGCTGCATGGTTGTCTCTGTCAGCAGGACGCAAGACGTGGTCATGACCTCAGACCTCTCTGGATGCAGTCCATACTATCTGTGTCTTCCGTACCCTTTTTACACTGAACGTGCAAGTATCTAGTGTTTTGAAAAAGAACGTGTAGATGTCCATGACCTTAAATTCATAAAGTTTAATCGTTGTCTCATACTTAGAAATATGCGTATTTTCAAAATGGTTTGTGACATGGAGCTGCCTAGAGATAAAAATGAAAATGTGTACTTGCTAAAAAGATTAGTTTTCTAAACAAAAATTTAGAAAGCAAGTCAAAACTCATTATCTTTTTCTCATAAACCAGTTTGGAAATTTTTTTTTTTCAGTGTACCTGACCTTGATTTAGCATATAATGTTTTAAAGGTATCTTTTAAGATGAGATCAGATAATAAATACTATGACTTAGTAGTTTTTATGTTTCTTTATATCAGCTATGCAGTGATTTTTGCTTAGTTTATTGCATTATAAATAGTATATTAACTAAAAGCACTATTTAGCTTTATGAAGTTTGAATTTCTTAAAAAAGTATTTTGTATTATTACTCTAATAATTTAGTGAATAGATGAATGCTTCCTAACATACACATGTTTCCTAAGTATGTCTAACAAAATGTTAAAAATTATTCATTACTTCTTATACACAAATGTATATGGAATAAATTTTATTTAGCTTTAATTTTTCTAGTAGTTTGATATGAAATTAGCTTTTGGTACTAAAATGATGAAGTAGAGAGATCATGACGTTTGATACGTGATTTATATTAGCTGTTCAGTAACATTCTGGAAGGTAACAAAAAATTTTTCTGCACATCTACACATAGTTGAATTATTTCTTTTAGTTTCCAGGAGTACAGTAATCTTTCAGTATATGAAGCACACAAAAAATAAATGAATCATAGACCATAGTTTATTTTTGTTTATATATGTGTGTGGATTATAGTTAAGTAGTTTTAATAAGTTTATTACCACGGTTTTAAATAAATTTGTTACATCTGTTGTCTCTGGGCTTAACTTTCAGCCAACAGGTTAGGAGACGGCTGCCACTTCTCTAACATGCTTGAGTAGTGTTCTTCATGTGTAAAATATAAATAAAAGGAATAAGAAGATTCCTTTTATTTTTTAAATTTTATCTTATTGATAAATAAGAGGAATGCTTATTTTTCCTGAAACTTTGCTAGTGGAAGAAGAATAAAGTGTAAATTGAAAAGCTTCCTCTAAAATAATTTTGTAAAGTATTTTAATGGCACCAAAGTTTCTTTGAAAATTTTCAAATCTAGTCATACGAGTGTGTATTATCAGGGAGGAATTCTTTATCCCTATTTAATATATCACAATTTAGAAATTTACTCTGCTTTGCTACATTTGTATGAGTCATATAACATGGTCATTTAAAAATTACTTTAGTTTTTTTAATTAATTTTCAGGCTGATATATTAAATTAGCCCTTTTTAAAATTTTAAGAAAGAGAAATAACTGTCTTCAAGAGATAGTCTTTTTTTTTTTTAAGATAGTTTTGCTCATCATCACTAAACATACTATTAATAGTGCCAAACCTAGACAAGAGAGTAAGGTCGGAAAAAATATTTTTCGTGTTTTTGTTTCCTATTTCCCTTTTAGCTTTCGGTCTTCTTTCTTCCTCCAAATTTCTTAGTGTTTTCCCAATCCTTTCTATCTGGAAATAAAGGCACCCATACTAAAGTGTTAGATAGTCCATGTTACCCAGCTAGGACTATTCACATTTTTACAAAAAGAATGGTTAAAGAAACTAATAATTGAAATACACATACATACATAATACATATGTTCATACATACAAGAAGAGTGAATGTATGGATTCACGAGTGGATGGATGGATGCATGGATGAATGAGTGATGGTGGGGATTCAGGCATGGGAAGTCTTTCTGACAGGACATTTACCCAGGACTTACATAAGTGATGGTCTGTCTTGGTGAGAAGAGGGTCTCTCAGGTGGATTCTCCATGACTCTGCTTTGCTGTATGAAATCATCTCAACCACTGACATGTACTGTGAACTTTCTTTTTTTGTCACCTGTCATACTAGCTTGAAATCAAATCCCTTTTTGTTTGTTTAAGGCTGAAAGAGCATATTCCTTCTGTGGAACTATTGAATACATGGCACCAGATATTGTCAGAGGGGGAGATTCGGGACATGACAAGGTATGTTCTGTTTTTGACTCTTTATACTTCTCTATAAAATGTATAATAAGAATCTTAGTTAATAACTTGGTGCAGGTGCTTCCACAGAGTCCTCTTTCTGGTGTATTACCTTAATTTTTTTCTCTCCTTTGCTTTGTATTATAATGTCTGGTGTTTTGGAGGAAAAAGATAATAGAAAGGTTAGGACCGTCTAGATTTCCCCCTTTTTCAGGTTTTATTGGTGAAGATAATTTTTTTTTGTTTTAAAGGGTAACATTTTGTTAAAGGAAACCTCAAAATGGGCTAATTCTTCAAATAATAATTTTTGTTATTTCCATCAAAAGAGTATGTATCTTGAACAAAGCACCAGTTATAATGGTTTAAAACTAAAGTCATTCTCTTTCTGTTGCGTGAGACCTGCTCTTGTAGGACACGACTGAGCCACAGTACAATCCAGAGGTGTCACTGAATACTGTACATCGTTCCCATCTGAGTCATGCTGAATGGTTTTGGACAGTGCTTATTGGCATTATCGTTTTTTGTTAGGAAAAACCACAGAAACATATAGTTGACTGTTTCAACTTTAGTTGAAATTTGCTTTTTAAGAGATCATAGAAAAAAATGAATCTTTTATATTTTCTTATTCCCAATTTCTGCTTTTAACACTGTAGAGATACTAGAGACTTTGCTGATTATCTCTTTAACAGAAATAACCATTGTAAGAATCCTTGGAGAAAGAAAAAAATCCTTTTTTAAAGCATTTAAACTTAGCCTTAAGTTTGTTTTCCTAAGCCCTCTAAAGAGCTCATTTTTTTTTTCCTCCTCATTTTCCCTTGTATGTGTAAAATGAACACTGTAGAAATGGCTTTCTAAGTAGTTATGTTATAAAATCTAGGTCACTTATTTTTTCTTCCTTTATTAAATGGAAGAGTGTTTAAAATTTTAGTATCCAGTTAATATCTTGTTAGTGTGAGTATGTATATTCAACCGTTATTGGAATTTTGACTTACCTAGTTATAAAAGAACTATCTTTCAGTATATCAAGATTCTTTAAATTATATATAACTTGCTACGTCCTCAGTTCAGGTAACTGATTAATAAATTAGTTTCCAGTTTAGATCACATTTTATATTTGTTCAGTTCTTTCTTAACACTTTTCCTTTGTTAATAACTTCCTCCAAATAAGGAATGCTGACTATTTTTTGCTCCTCATCTTCCTCCCTCATCCCCTTTGAAAATTCTACAAATACAGTCCAAATATCTTAAGTGTGGAGAATGTTTGCTAATGACTAGTCATAAGTTTAAAGCCTGTTCTTCAAGTTTTCATAACTAGGAATCTGTTTGCCAATTTAAGAGCTGTTATCAATTTAAGAGCATGGTTTCAAAACCAAAAGCAAAACATTTGGAGGGTCTTGACTCGGATGGCAGTAAAACTGCTTTCATACGTAATTGGTTTAGTCAGCTTCAAGGTATTCTTTGAAACTGTTGGGTAATTGGTAGGAATTTATAACCTAAAATTTGAATTTATCTTCTAAGACTTAATGAAACCTAATTTTTAGGAAAGAAAGCCTTATATTACTCGTAGAATTCCTGTATCCCTGAGGTCTAGAATACAGCTCGTCAGTGGGAGCTCACAGGCCACCTTGACGACTTTGAGTTAATTAAAGGAGATAATGTTTGCCAAGTGCTGGTCACTGTGCCTGGCTCCCACTCTTTGGTGTGTGTGTGATTTCAATCTGCCTGATCCTGTTTTGTATGTCATTATTATGTGTTTTCTCTAAAAGAGCTCTTGGCTCATAATTTTGCATCATTTCTCTGAAACCTTGGCCCTGAAATGGGGAAGCAGAGAGTTTAAAATTTTAGCATCCAATTAATATCTTGTTAGTGTGAGCACATATATTCAACTGTTATTGGAAATTTGACTTACCTGGTTATAAAAGAACTAACTTTCAGTATATCAAGATTCTTTTAAATTATATATAATTTGCTACGTCCTCAGTTCAGGTAACTGATTTATAAATCAGTGTCCAATTTAGATCACATTTTATTTTACATTATTTTAAATCTCATTAAGCTTCCCACAAAAGAGGATGCTTGGATTGATAGGTTCTATAAGAGGAATTGATTTAGATGGTTATGAAAAAATAACATCTTTAGAGGAGATCTTTTTTTGTCTTTGTTCTTTGACTGTAAGGAATTTTATAATATTCATTGAACCTAGATAATTAATAAAAATGCTAATTGATACTTTTTTCCTCTGTCATAAGTCTGAAGATATCACTTACTTAAAATTTTGAAAATATATTTTAAATTTAAAAATATTTTTAATTAACCAAAGTAAAACCATTACTAATTCAGAAAATAATTTAAAAATTTTTAGCCCATTGGCTAAATGTTTAAAATTTAGATTTAAATTATGTTCTGAGGATACCCTGGATATTTGTTCTCTAAATGTCTTTTTTTGTGTGTACTAATTTAATACTCCTTGCACAGAAAACTATGTACAAAATTCTTTTGTTAAAATATTTTTCTAAATACATAGGTTTAAATAGTGCATTTTTCTTACGAAATGTATATTAGTTAATAGTCTATCAAATGAAATTGTTGTTTTGTAGGCAGTTGACTGGTGGAGTTTAGGTGTTCTAATGTACGAATTGCTAACTGGAGCATCTCCTTTCACTGTTGATGGAGAAAAGAATTCCCAAGCTGAGATATCTAGGTAAGACTTGACGAAATAAAATGAATGTATTGTTACTTCAAAGGAACTGATCATATTTCTAACTGATCATTAGGCTGAAGGAAAAAATAAATTTAATGGGGATAGACAAAATTATGTTCAAGTGGTTAATTTCCCTTTATGTTCAGGTAGGATATAGGTATATAAACTCTGTATTTCTTTATCATGTGCCCAATTATATCTTGTTTCATAGGGTTAGTGTCATAATTTTTTGTCTTCTAAAGCACTTAGTCTATTGTCTTAACCTAGTAAGTACATTGTATATTGAAAAGTTTATTCAGTGGACACTTACTTACCACAATTTCTTTGTGACTTTAACATAAACAGTAGTGATGTTTTTCAACACATGGATATAGGCTCAATAGAAACAAATAACCATAAAATCAGTCTCTTATAGGTTATCATAGCATTATTCTATTCCTTGCCTTCATAGCAGCTATCACAATTGCAGAGCTACATATTTGTTTATAATTATTTGATCGATGTCTGTCTGTCCCACTAGATTGTAAGCTCTGTGAGAGCAAGGAGTATGTCTGGCTTTCATTCTCAGCATCGTATGCCCAGGTGCCAGCATGGTGTTTTACTACACAGAGTTCAATAAATATTTTTGGAATGAAATGAGTTAATAAACAAACAGTGATAAGACATTATACTAATTACTAGTTATGTTTTTGTCCCGTTTTCACTTGAATTTTATAACTTGGAGAACAGATATGACATTAAAAATTAAAATTGAGACTTCCACTACTTACCAAGATGGAATAACAAGAATCGGATTTACTTTCCGGCCTGAAACAATTTTTAATGTGGGCAAAATACATGAAACAACAGTATGGAAGACACTGAACCTCTAGCAGTGAAGGACAGTGAACACTGAGATGGAAAGTGGATGAGGTGAGCCCTGTGATTGCCCAGCTTGCTGCCATTAGAGCATGTCCAGGCCACAGCACAGGGATGGCAAACCCAGGCAGAGCTGAGACGGCACCGAGAGTCCAGGAAGACCAAGGCAGCTAGAGTTTGAGGGCAGAGTGTTGGAGAGGAGAGAGCTGCAGAGAGAGACAGAGAATGAGGGGAAGAGAGGAGAAGTCCAGAGGTTTTCAGAGGGTGCCCCTCAGGTATTTAGCTAAATAGTCATAGGCACACATGTGAGGAAACTACTCAGTATCGTTAGGATGTTATTTCTCTCCCAATGGTTCTATAAACACAATCCTAATCCCAGCAGGCCTTTTTTTCTTAGAAATTGACAACATAGGTCCAAAATTCATATAGAAACATAGAGGACCTAGAATAGCCAAATCACCTTTGAAAAAGTTGGCCAAAGTTGATTTCAATATTTACAAAGTACAGTAATTAAGACACTATGATGGTGTTTCTATCAAGATAGATAAAACGTCAATGAAATAGAAACCACTTTTAAAAAACAAAGTTACAAAGTTAATTTGGTGGAGAAAAGATAGTCTTTTTAACAAATGATGCTGGAACCATCGGCTCTCATATAGGGAAAAATAATGATATTTATATCATTATATCATTCTATAAATATTTTGAAACACATAGAAAAATTAATTAAAAATGGATCATAGACCTAAATTTAAAACCTAAAACTTGAAAATTTCTGGAAGAAAACAAAATCTTTGTGACTTTGACTTAGGTAAGGATTTCTTAGATACAACACAAAAAGTGCAGTCTATAAAAGCAAGCATCGATAAATTGTACTTCATCAAAATTTCACTTCAAAAGAAACTGTCAAGAAAATGGAAAGACAAGACACAGGCTGGGATAAAAGTATAAATCATTCAGATAAAGAACTGGTATCTGGAATTTATAAAGAACTCTCAAAACTCAAGGCAAAAAAAAACCCTCTATTTTTAAAAATGGACAAAAAATTTGAACAGGCAAGTCACCAAAGAAGATCTATGGGAGGCAAATAATCACAAGAAAAGATGACCAACATCATTAGTCTTTAGGGAAATGCAAATTAAATCACAATGAGATACCACTACATACTCAACTGGAATGGCTAAAAATAGAGATTGACTTTAGGTTCTCCAGAGAAGCAGAACTAATACATATATATATAAGGAATCGGCTTACAGGTTGATGAAGGCTGAGAAATCCCACGATCTGTCATCTGCAAGCTGGAGACTCAGGAAAGCCAGTGGATCTGAAGGCCTGAGAGCTAGAGGAGTCACTGGTATAAATCTCAGTCCTAGAGCAGAAGACCTGTCCTGTGTTAAACAGGAAGAGACTGAATCCTCCCTTTCTCTGCTCTTTTATTTTCTGTTCAAGCCCTAAAGGAATTGGCTGCTGCCCATCCACACTGGGGAGGAGGTTCAAATGCTAATCTCATGAGAAAACACCCTCATAGACATACCCAGAAATGCTGTTTAATTTTGGCAATCTGTTGCCTACTCATGTGATACTTAAAAGTTAATCATCACAAATTTACCCCTTGTCAACTTCACAGCTATACGCATCTCCCTAAACCATAATTAGTCTCCAAGTAAAGACAATAACAAGGTCATAATTCCACCTGGTGGAGAACATGGTAAAACCAGTGGATTCCAGAAGCGTTGTCCCATTCCTGCACGTCACTTGCTGTGAACTGAGGTCTTTGATCAGAAGCATTGAGGTGTGGAATACCAAGATGGTGGATAAGGCATTCTGTAAATCCACAGATGGTAATTTTGGCAGAAGCATTGCATGTGGAGAAAGCAAATCCATATCCACAGTAAGCATCTGTTGTAGTTAGAATGAAACACCGCCCCTTCCAGTGTAGTCCGTCTACCACCAGGTAGCTGGCTGATCACCCTGGAGATTGGTGCCATATGGGGCACTCGGTGTTGGTCTTTGTTGCTGGGAGACTGATCACTCAGCAGTGGCTAGAGCCAGGTCAGCCTTGATGAGTTAGAAGTCCACTTGTAACCTCCCTTCCCGTCACCATGAGCCCACTAGGTGGTGACAGGGTTGACCAGAGAAAGAAGCCGACTGGTGTCCACACAACGGCTCATTCTGTCCACTTGGTTATTAAAGTCCTCTTCTGCTGTGCTCACCCTTTGACGAGCATTCACATGGGACACGAGTATCTTCACATCATTTTTATGCCTATCCAGAGAGGTCCATCCACATACCTCTTCCCCAGATATCTTTGTCAGTCAGACTTCCTTGTCACCAGTTTTTTCAATCATGTTCCTTCCAAGTCCATCAAACATTGGCCACTGCCCGTTAATTGGTATAAAATCACACACCTGGCCTTTTCTCCCTCCAAGCCACATAAACAGCCAGGTGTACTACTCAAAGTTCTGCCCACTGGAAAGATTTCCCTTCACTATTGTCCTTCAAGGATGTCCCAAAAAGGAGCTGTAGTGCTACAGCTGTCCACTGCCAGGTGGTACCCGCGTTATCATACAGAACCATCTGTAAACCTGTCCTGAGCCTACTCATCTGTCAGCTATCATAGGGAACTGCCCCTGAGGTCAGAGATGCAGGCTGGGAGAGAGAGGGCAGTGTAATAGGAGTGGAGACCGTGGACATTTGGGCCACTTCTTCATGTAATTGGCTTGTGCCTTCAGGGCCTGCTGGGCCCAGTCATGCATACCACTTCCATTTGATGATGGGATGTTGCTGTGCACTCCCAACTTTATGGCTTCCTGCAACAGATAACACCCAATTTATGATGGGCATTTCAGGCTGTATGTAATTTGAGGGCCCATAGTTAAGTGGTCACTAGGTGTTTCTCAAAAGGAGTGTCATTATCTGTGGAAGATGGCAAGGTTTTGCTCCAAAATTCTAGGGACCTGTGCTGCAGTTCACTTATCAGGGCCTGCTAAAGGCTCTAAGCAGCATTTCTATGTGCTCCTGTCACCTCAGGCACCATTGAATCTGCTGGATCATATGGCCCAAGTAGCAGAGCAACTTGAACAGCAGCCTGGCCCGATGCAGAGCCTTCTCTTATTCTGGGCCCCACTCACCAGCAGCTTTTGGATCATTTGGTAAATGGGCTGGAGTAACACACCCAAATGAGAAATATGTCGCCTCCAAAATCCAAAGAGGCCCACTAGGCATTGTGCCTATTTTTTGGTTGTAGGAAGGGTCAGATGCAACAACTTACCCTTCACCTTAGAAGAGATATCTTGACATTGTCCCACACCAGTGGACCCCTAGAAATCACTTAGAAGGCCCCTAAGTTATAATCAGATTTATTTTCTACCCTACGACACACAAATATCTTACCAATAAGTCTAGAATATTTACTCACTAGGTACAATCAGCATAAAGTCAGCAATATATCGGACCAGTGTGATGTCTTATGGTAGGGAAAGGTGTTCAAGATCCTTGCAAAGGAGATTATGATGGATGGTTAGAAAGTTGGTATGCCCCTATGGTAGGAAAGTGAAGGTACATTGCTGGCCTTGCTAGCTGAAAGCAACTCCTTTTGGTGGACCTTGTGGACAGAGATGGAGAAAAAGGCATATACTAGATCAAGAGCGGCATACCAGGTACCAAGGGATGTCTTAATATGATCACACAATGAAACCACATCTGGAACAGCTGCTGCAACTGGAGTTACCACCTGGTTGAAACGTAGAATAATCCACTGTCATTCTCCAAGATCCATCTGTCTTCTGCACAGGCTAAACAGGCGAGTCGAATGGAGTTGTGGGAATCACCACTCCTACATCTTTCGAGCCCTTGGTCATGGCACTAATCTCAGCAATCCCTCCAGAATGCAGTATTGCTTTCGGTTTACTGGTTTACTGTTCTTCTAGGTGGGGGCAGTTCTCATGGCTTTCACTTGGCCTTTCCAACCATTATTGCCCTCACTCCATAGGTCAGGGTACCAATGTGAGGATTCTGCCAGCTGCTGAGTATGTCAATTCCAATTATGCATTCTGGAACTGTGGAATAACCAAGGGATGGGTTCAGGGACCCACTGAATCCGCTGTGAGATGGACCCAGCTAAAACCCTATTGATCACCTGACCTCAACAAGCCCCTACTCTGATTGGTGGGCCCCAGCGATGTTTTAGATCTTCCGAATTTGTGTCAGTTCAGAACCAGTGTTCAGTAGTTCTTGAAGGATCTGATTATTTCCTTTTCCCCAGTGAACAGTTACTCTGGCAGAGGCTGTGAGTCTCTCTAGAGAAGGCTAGAAGAAAGATTAATAGTATAAATCTTTAGGGTCCTTCCTCAAGTTTACCCACCCTTCCCTTTATTCAAGAAATTCTGGGTGTGTAAATTAGCTCAAGTGAGGGAAGAGATTGAGGGAGAGTTGACTGGAGGGAGGGCAAGATTGATGACAAAGGGACACAAGGAAACTTGGAGGGCGTTGGTATGTTTCTTATCTTGATTGTGGTGGTTCCCAGGTATAAACGTATGTCAAAACTTAGCAAGCTGTATACTTTGTAGTTTATTGAATATCAGTTTTACTTCTATTTAAAAAATTTAATGATTCTTTTAAACGGGACAGATTAGGAAGTAAATAAATTCTCGATATTCCAGCTATTTAAAACTGAAGTTAAGTGATCAAGCATATTTCTTGTTAAAATTATAGTTAAAATCATGCCCGTTACTAAAAATTCTCAATATAACTTGGCTTATTTTAAATAGGCTTTTTGACAGTTCAAAAATGTTTCAGAATTATAGGAAAACTTGGCCATAGTCTTGAGAATTTGGGTACCCTTGCAAGGTCATACTTGTCATGGTGACAGGTGCAGAGGGCAGCCTTCACCTGACGACATTAAATAGTGGCTCCTCTGATTAAGTCCCTTCATTTTGATGCCACAGACACAAGCAGTCTTCTTAGTTTCCTTTCTACCCCAGGTCTGCCTGTAGAGAGATGGTGTATTGCTGGCTATGATGGCAGGAACATTCTGAACCAAGTAATGTTCAAATTCAAATTGCTTTTATTACCTTTACACCAATCAGTTGGCATTTAGAGAGAGAAAGAGAGCTTGAGTCAGATTTCTAAAATCTTAAAACTAAAGCAGATTTTTCAAGAATTTAAATAGGATTTTTCTTCCATTTAATCAGTTATCCACTTTGTCCTGTTGTATTTTGTTTAAAGCTTAGTGTTAACTTAGGATTCCATAGATTTTTGTTTCTAAAATTTATAAGAAGTATAATGACTGGATTATCTTACATTACCTTTTCCTTTTAAGATAATCATTCTAATTATCTTTCCTGGTATAAAATCTTTCATAGTCTGTTCTTTTAAAAATGTGCATCTTTAAGATAAATGTATCATTTCTTATCCCCAAATACCAAGCCTTTTTCTCATTATTGAATTCTTCCATTCCTTAATTATTGTCACCTTCCCCAAACTCTGCATCCTTTTTGTACTTCTTACTTGAGATGCTTCAAAATAATGTATATCCCAAGTTATCTATATCCTTTGTTGTTTCCAGGTAGCCTAAAATCAGAACAGAACTGTTTTTCTGGCATATCTGATTTTACAATAAAAGAATTTAGAATGAGAATACAACTTTCTCAGTGACCTAAGACTCCCTTCATCAGTGTCCCTGACAGTCCTGTCTTTTCTCAGTGCCATTGATGAACAGATGTTTTCTAATAGAAAAACTATTAGATGTTTTTCAAGGAAGCCCTTCCTGTTATTGAACTTTAGTCATGCAGCAATTTACCCCCCTTAACCTAAGCTGAAATTAGCCTCCTCTGACCTCTGCATGTCAGTGCTGGTTGTGCTGTCTAAAGAACATAAGAAAGTTCTGTTGTTTTTTTATGGACGTTGCTTTAGGTATTCGAAGATAATTTATTAGGGTATCCCTTTTTGGTTCACTTAATTATTCATGTGGCATCACTTCCACATTCCTCACATCTTGGTACCATTTTGGAAAAATACTAAATTGTCAACATTAGAGATTTGAATGATTACTCTTTAGCTTTTCTGCGTGTCTATTTCTTATAGAGTGTGTGTTCCTTACTGATGTGTCTCCGATAGCTTTGAGTGCCTTTCCGTGTAGAACATCGTCTTTTAGGGGGCATGTTACTGCTGCACGGGGATGACCATCCAGCCAGTGGCATCTCCACCAGCTGCCCTGCCACCCCTCTGGCAAGGAGCCTTTTACTTGGCGGGGCTTTGTTCACCACGATGATTGAACGTATCCTCACCTAGGAGACAGGACACATGTTCTATTCTCAGCTCTTCCATCATCTGTGACAGGGCTGTTTGTCTCTCTGTCTCTGTCTTTGAAATGTAACAAATATTTGCCAAGAGATGTTTATTTGATATTTCATTATCCATCAATAAAATATGTTTCTCATTGTGTTTCATTTTACTACTATAAACATAAATTTAGGTCTAAGTGGTATCAAAATAATGATATTAAACAGAGCTC
Organism: Macroglossus sobrinus; assembly: GCA_004027375.1. NCBI lineage: Eukaryota > Metazoa > Chordata > Mammalia > Chiroptera > Pteropodidae > Macroglossus > Macroglossus sobrinus. The sequence continues at coordinate 188,627 of PVKZ01001978.1, forward strand.
TAATTGTATTATTTAGGTCAGGGATTGGCAAACTACAGTCCTCAGGCCAAATCTATTTTACTGCCTGTTATTTGTGTGTCCTGTGAGCTAAGAATTGTTTTTATATTCGTAAATGGTAGGAAAAAAATCAAAAGATGAACAGTATTTTGTGACATGGGAAAATTATATGAAATTTGCATTTCAGTGTCCATCCGTAAAGCTTTATCAGAACGGGCTGTGCTTACGGTTCATGTGTCATCTCCGGCTGCCTTTGTGCTCCTGCAGTGGAACTGACCGTAGAGCTTACCAGGTCCCGAGTACTTACTGTCTGGTCTTGTAGTAGTTACCCGTTATCCATTTCTCAGTGACAGATGACCTCAAAACTCAGTGGCTTAAACCATCACACATTTATTATCTCAGAGTTTCTGTGTGGACCAGGAGTCTGCGCACAGCTTTGCGAAGTCCTCTCCTTGCAAGGTCAGCCACGGGCGGCAGTGGGCACTGGCGGTGCCATGGTGATCTCATGGCTCAGTCGGGGACGGATCTGCTTCCAGGCGCATGTGGCTGTTGGCAGGATTCAGTTCCTCGGGGTTGTTGGACTGAAAGCCTCAGTTCCTCGCTGGATGTTGGCTGCAGACCACACTCAGTTCCCACCGTGTGGGCCCGCCCAGCCCGGCTCCCTGCCCCTTCACAGCACGCAGGCTGCGGAGACACGGGAGTCTTCTAGGAAGGGGGATCGTTTTGTAACCTACTTACGAAAGCGGCATCCTAGCATCTTTACTGCTTAATACTGGTTAATAATAAGGTCTCTAGGTGCGGCATACACTGGGGAGGGGATTACGCAGCACCCCAGTCACGGGGAGGCAGTGAGCGGTCTTTGAGGACCATTTTAGATGCCTGCCTCCCATGCATCCTTTACAAAAAGTTTAGGTAATTATTTGTCCTCCTGAAAAGTGTTTTCTCTGTAAGTAATTATTTTAATACATTGATTTTTGTGTGACATACTATACTATCCTGAAACAAAACCAAACAATAATTTGTTGTCATTTTATATTTTATCCGTGTTAGTAACACCTTGAACCTTGCTCGTTTGTGTTTAAAATTATTTTGTTTCTAAATGTGTTGCTTTTAGAGTCATGTGTAGAATAATTACAAGTATTATTATTTCTCACCCTGTTTTAAGACGAGATTATTTTTCCTTTGACTTTCTTATACCTTTATGTCTTTATGGTAAAATACTTTGTTGGCATATTTTATAAAATCTTCTTGATTCTCAATATACTGTTGGGTTTTTTTTCTGTTCTTCCTCATTTTAGGTATTTTTGTACCTAATAGCAACATCTGTGTTCCCAGGGTTTTTCTGACTCGTTACTCCCTAAATCTGTTAATGTTTGTCACAATAGCTACTCACACAGTCTTCTACGTGATGCAGTCGCAGCAGCTTCATACTAAAGTCCAGTGATGGGAGGAAGTGGCAGCAAGAGGAGCAGGGTAAAGGTGACCCTTCCCTGGGTACCACATCCCCAGCTTCCTGTCTTGCTTCCTTTCATCGTTCTTTAGCTCCGTTTACTCCTGCCTCATTGCATCATGTGGGGTAGAGTTGAATCGTACCGTATTATTAATGTGCTCTCTGAGCACTCCTGGGGGCCGGGGCTGTAGGGGGTTTTGAGCCCCAAACAAAACATAGGGCTGGGAGTACCAACGAGGTTCACATGGGCTGAGCGTAGAAGAAAATACCTTTCAGATGGTGGGAAACACCCACAGGGGCCTGCAGACAGGAGGCTCAGGACTCCCTGGCGTCCTTGGCAGTCTGAGTGCCACTCTCACTGGGTCGTGACCTTGTAAGTGAAGTTCACTTTATTGTTCCTATTCTAAAAGCAATGTTTATTATTTTAAAACATGCATAAAGGGAAAATAGTAATAGCACCTAGAGAGAAACACTGCTAATATTTCTTCTTAGTCTTTTCACATATATAATGTTGTGCTCATGCTAGAAATAAAATTTCCTATCTTGCAGTTTTTCTCTACATTTAAAAGCGTTCTCTGATTACAGACATTTTGTAAATATAATTTTGTAATGACTATATAATATACCATTGAGTAAATACAGCATAATATGCTGTACATAGTATGCTTTATTCCCCTAATGCTGGGCAAAAATTTAGAATAAGTGTAGTTTACTGAAAACTCCTTCTAACTCAGGCAGGCATATAGGAGATTCTATAATTCTGGGACCACATGAGAACCAGGGAGCGAAAGTCAACAACATTAAGTCACAAAAGAGGAAAGATGGTGAACTTTTAAAGGGAAGACAGATACAAATAAACAACTCGTGAGAATGCATGCCATCTGCAAAAAAGTGAAAAAGGTATCTGCAGGCATCTATTGAAACTGAGGAAGAAAGATCCCGCGTGAACAGAAAAAGAGAAACCCTATTCCCTTAGAGCTTATATTTTAGTTGGGAGGGGTAAATTATAGACAAATAAATATATAATGGTCCATAAATTCCGTGAATAAAAGTAAAGGAAAGTGACTAAGAGTGTGGGGAAACAGCTAGTTTTGTTCGATGGTCAGAGATGGCCATTCAACCTTAGTGACGAGATGAGCATTCCCCGTGACTGTTAGTACCATTGTTCGAAGGGCCATTGGTACTTTCCTTTATATATATTTTATTCATTATGGTGACATTAGTTAACAAAATCTAATAAGTTTCGAATGTGTAATTCAACAGTAGGTCATATATGTGTTGCACTGTGTGTTCACCATAGTTAGATTTCTTTCTGTCACCACATATTTGACCCCTTTTACTTTTTTATTGGGACATTTCTTTACTCCTGTATTTTAGTGAACATACAAAACACATGTGTAGAATTTGTTTGGTTCACTTTTTCCACCACATTTTATTATGAAAAATCTCATCTGTTATAGTGGATACCTATATATGCACTGCCATGAGTGTACCCTGAATATCTTACCATCCTTGCATATTATATATCGACCCACCTATTCATCCTTCTCTCTGCCATAGGTTTCGTTTTCATCTTGATTCCCCTACCCTTTACTACAAAGAGGGTAATTATCTTAAGGTCATGTGGCCAATAAGTAGCAGAGCTTATTGAACTCTGAGTTTGGATGCAATTGGCTCCAAAGTTCATGTTCTTACGACACTACCTCTTACAAATGTATTATCTGTTTTTGTTCCATAGCAATTATTCCTATTTCAATGCACAAGAGGGTATCTTTTTGCAAACCCAAATAATGGAGCAACTGTTTCTCTCCATGTATACTGTGTTAAGCTTCTTAATTTTAATCCATTCCTTATTTCTTCCTCATTAAATTGCTGATCTGGCTTTTAACGGGGCAAAGGTACATTTGGATTAGATTGATTTCTTCTGTGACCTTAGAATAAATTGATATTTCAGCAAGAACCTTGATTATCTTATTTGTTAATTTTCTGTAATCATGTGGAGCAGATTGTACTGTCTTTGAGTGCCACTTGTCTTCTAGGGCTTGCCTGCGTATTTCATTGTAGCAGGTAATGAAGCAGATGCTTTCATCCCATGGCAAGCCTCCAGCTCTAGTGCTCATGTTCAGATATCAAAAGTTGAGCCATATCCAAGTGGTTCTGGCTCTCCCTGCCTTCCTCTTCCTTCCCTCTGCATTCCCGCTGGCCCCTTCTGTTCGCTGGCACGCAGGGAAAGAGATGTGAGGCGAGTATGGTTGGGGTTCTCCTTTGTCCTTTCAAATCTGAGTGCTAAACTCCCTTCCCTGAATTTCTTACAAATCATGTCCATTGTGAAATCTTTGATCATAGGGTCTAGTCCACAGATAGGAAGTCTAGCCCAAAGCCTTTTTTTATTTCCCCCAAGTAAATATTTGAGATGGTGGCTTCTTATTAGGATTGAGTTATAGTGAAAAATGATCCAGTACTTTTCGTTTCTGCTTATTTAAGTTTCGGAAATTTTATTTCATATTTAAAAATTTTTTATCTGTTTTTCACGCATAATTTACTTTCAAAGTGTGTTTCACTAACTTGTCGTTAAGCATACAGTCACTATAACGTCATCCTCTGGGTGATTTAACAGTAAGTTTTATCTGCCTACAGGAGAATATTAAAAAGTGAGCCTCCATATCCCCAAGAAATGAGTGCTTTGGCTAAAGACCTGCTTCAGCGTCTTTTGATGAAAGATCCCAAGAAAAGATTGGGCTGTGGCCCACGCGATGCGGACGAAATCAAAGAACATCTCTTTTTTCAGGTGAAATTTATTGAACAGATGGTTTCTGTGCCCTGCCGTTCTCAGGGTACTCAGCATCCTTAGGGACATGAGTGAACATGGTCCCTTCTGGAGTCCTTTCCCCCCTATTTTCAAGCACATTGCACCTTTTTTAAATGACAAGGACCCTTTTGGAAGGATCATAATTCTACGTATAGAGACGTAAATGGTCATTTTCTCCCTAAGGCAGGAGGTGGGGAGGATTATAACACTCAGTTTTCTACATCGTACAGTTAACCCTTGAACATTGTGGGGGTTTGGGACATTGACCCCCCTATGCAGTCAAGAATTCTCAGCCTAATTTTGACTCCCCCAAAACCTAACTACAGTCATCTCTCGATATTCTCAAGGGGATTGGTTTCAGGACACACACCCCACCGCACCCCGGGCTACCAAAATCTGAGGATGCTCAAGACCCTTATATAAAATGGTGTAGAACACTGCATGTAGTCAGCCCTCTGCATCCCCAGATTCCCAGCCACAGATCAGAAATACTGTTTCAGTCCACAGCTGAGTCCTTGGAAGCGAAAGCCAGGGTTAGGGAGGGCTGACTGTATATTTATTGAAAAAAGATCCACATATAAGTGGACCTGCAGCTGTAATTAGAGTTTCTGAGTATTGGTTTCCATTTATGATATCAAGATTTAGGCCTATGTACTGAGGAGACTTTTACTTTGGTTATATTTTTTACTTCTCTCTCAATTCTTGAGTCACTGTGTTACACCTTTTAGACAGTGATTTCATCTCTTCTTTTTCCATGAGAAATCTTAGAAAGTTAAAGATCTACCTATTTCTCAGTTATGTATTTGTAACACATGGAGAATTACTCATTTCTTTTCTTTGTACTTGAGATATTGCTTTTTTTATTCTGAAGAAGCCTATTTTACAGAACACCAACACATCTGCTCAACTTAGTTTGCTCGATTTTGTCCAAAAAAAAAACCACCAAAATTTTTATAATTGCTTGGAAAAAAATGAAATTGACTGAATTGGCCAGTTATTTGAGTCTAAATGTTCAACCTTGGATGCCATGACCTTTATTTCTAAAACCCTGAGCTCATGACCTTGACATAGTTTAATCATATCAGCAAGCATGACTTAAATATTTATGGTCTAAAGGGACTATCCAAGTTTTATTTTTATTCTGCAAACTGAGGTTTTAATTATTAGCACCAAAAGTACATTATTAGCACCAAAACAAATGAAAATAGCATCAAAGCAAAGAGAAAACTCTGCTGTGCAGTAAGATTTTGTTATATTTTTTAATATAAGAAGACAAATAGTAATTGAGAATAATAAGAATTATCTCTATACTTCTATGCTTAAAAAAGAGCACATTTATTTCAGTATCTGTAACCATTTAAAAAATATTACTGTATATCTTACAGTAGTAGTTCAGTAACAGTGAGAAATATATTTAGGATCAAATTAATTCCTCAGGATGTACATTTCTTAGGTTCATATGGCTTGGAAAGGTTATTGTTTGAACAGATTATTTCAAATATCTTGAGAAGTTTGGCTCAAAGATTAATAACAAGGGACAATTCTAGAAAATATTCTAACAAAATATCCCCAATTATATATTCCTTGGATCTTTTTCTCCATGGTTCCCTGTATTTGTGAATATTATATCTTTCATGTTAGAGAAATTTCTTTTTTCTGTAGCTTGGAATAGTAATTTTAGGTTAATTGCCTTTACTTTTTAAATGGTAGAGATACTTTAGGAAAAAAAACAATTTAACCTGTAAATACCTAAACGGAGTAGAAGTAGAGAGGATCGTAATAATATTGTTTTCTACATACCTAATGTTCCCCGGCTAACAAAGTATTTATTTAAATTACTCCTTTACTCTAGAAGTTTCTCTTGCTGTATGTACAGTAGCCTAGCACAAATCATATACCTGTGATGGAAAACATTACAGCCACATAGATAAAAGGATAAGAAAGCCACAGAGATAAAAGCGAATGTTTAAGTGAAACGGTTAGTTCTTATTTCTGGGCTTCGATTTCCCTCTGGATCAAATAAAAGAGATAAGCTAAATGATCTCTCAAACCCATTCTAGCTGAAAAATGTGAAGATCTCTCATTTAATGACTTTATCTCCGTTGCCTCCACAAGAGGGCATAATAAAATTTTATGTTGATAAACTTACAGAATGTCATCAGCCTAAAAATGCAAGTGTCTCATTTTATCATCTCTCAAATCAGTATGCATCTTAACAATGTTCAACTTCTTACTATTCTGATTAACAATGCTTTTTTTTCTTAATCATACATAAATAATGGTATTTCTTGCTATTCATGATGACATCTTAAAGAGTCAAAGAAATATTTTAATAGATATCTGTAGGACTCAGTATGTATTATCTGAGGTTGAATTAGGTGATAGAAAAAACAAAGAAAACAAAGTAGAGGGTCGAATAATATAAAACAGCAATTTGTCAAACAGTAAATGTCTGATATGGATGGAAAGGGGGCTTAGATTATGCCATGGGGAAGAGAAAGAGGCAGTGTTTATAATGCTTGAATGCAGTTGAATGAGAACACAGTGATTACATCAGTATGAGGGTATCATTTAAACTTATAGATGTAAACGAATGTATGACTTATAGTGAGTGTGTTTATTTTCTCATCTGTTTAGATGACCAGGAGGAAAAGCAGGTACAGGAGGAGAGCTAAATAACACTGCCTCTAGAAAACAGGGAATATGCCTTTGCATTTAATATTTATATCCACAAAGCATTTTAGAGCCCTTTATTACAGTTTTGTTTTTGTTTTGTTTTGTTTGGACTTAACACCTTTCTCAGGAGGCTCAGAACAAATATAATTTTTCTGTTATCCCGAAGGGTAAACTAGGTGTCCTAGTGCCCCCCAGAGGACACTGTGGGACTCCACAGTGACATAAAAGCAGTCTTTACTCTTCGGGCATAATGTTGGCTGAGGCTGTAAGCTTGCAGTTAGAAAATGGATTTGTGGTTATAAAAACATTTTTTTAATCATTAGTTTGAAATACATTGCCTTTCTTTCTACTGATCAATTAAAATCCCAATCTGGCTTTGTTATTCTTAGAAAATAGATTTCAACTTCACTGATTTTCTCTACTTTGTACTAATTTTCTTTTCTCTGTTTTAGAAAATAAATTGGGATGATTTAGCTGCCAAAAAAGTGCCCGCACCATTTAAACCCGTCATCCGAGACGAATTAGACGTGAGTAACTTTGCAGAAGAGTTCACGGAAATGGACCCCACCTACTCCCCCGCAGCGCTGCCCCAGAGTTCCGAGAAGCTGTTCCAGGTAACCCCCAGGAGTGCGCTGGCCAGGCGTGCTTTGCAAGAAAAGGTTACTTTTCCCAGGAAAGGTTTTTCCAACATCTTTAAACAGGATCCACTAATGTCTTCAGAATTATTAAATGCAGAGATATTTCAGTTGTTAACTGAAGCTTATGATTTGTTAAATAGCAGCCATTATTTATGTGTTTATTTTTGATATAAAGAAGTATTGATTTTATACCTGAAGTTTTATTTCTGTTCAGGCTCTTTTACAGAAAATACAATCCTACTTTATTTTACCTGTATTCATATACAGTGTTCTTTAGTCCATAAAAGGTATTAATCTGATTCTTTATTTTCAGTGAATAATTTTAACTGCTTTTCTAAAAAGTTTATTAGGATGGATTTTGTATTTAGAAAAGGATTTTCCTCAGACATAAGGTGAGATAGTCTAACTAGTTAATGGTGTCATAGCTTCACCTGTTTGACTCCCAAAAGTATAGCATTAGTATGCTTCACCTGGCCAGCCAAGCTGTGTCTCTCCACCTTCGGGACACTGATATGTAGCACTTAGTTGGGCTCATAGTAGATGTTTAAAAATGTTCATTGAATTAGTGTGAATGTTCTAGCTTGAACAGATCGATCATCCATCATATCGCTTTTTGTTTAGCACATCATTCTGCCACTTGATTTTATTCTTTTTCTAAAACTCAATTTTAAATTTAATTAGTCTGAGGAAATACAATAGTCAGATAATGGCTAAATTAGAAACAAACTATAATGAAACTTGCCTTTTTTTAATTCTAGTTTGAAAAATAGTAGCACTTGGACCACTTTGCTTAATACCTTAACTCTATCTGTTTTCAGAAGTTAGTTGTGTTTATAAATGAATTTTTATCAGCCATGCAAAAGAATTACAGCCATGAATCAGATTTGGGGGGTGGAAGAGGATGCAGTTATTTTTCTGCCTTTAATTCTGAATTGGTTTAATTCTACCAGAAGATGGCATTATCTCCTTCTGAAAGGCATTTCTCTATGAATTCAAAATAAGCTTACATTGTAGATTACAAATAAAATTAGATTTATCTTAACAAGTATTTGAGCATTTATTATTTTTTCTTGATTCAGTCTAGTCTGTGCTGAACTGGAAACTTGCCACTCCTTATTCTTCACCTTTTGTTTTTTAGGGCTATTCTTTCGTTGCGCCGTCTATCCTGTTCAAGCGTAACGCAGCCGTCATAGATCCTTTTCAGTTTCACATGGGAGTGGACCGTCCTGGAGTGACAAATGTGGCCAGGAGTGCGATGATGAAGGTATACAGATGTGGTTAAGTAAACGACATATTTATGGTTTAAATTCTAACTAACATTTTCAAGCCCAGTAAACGTAACAGACGTACCATTTGACTAAGATGTAATTTTAAGAAATGAATAAATGGAAATAGCAATATTTGCTCTAGGGAATTATCAGCATCAATTTGAATGAGCTCCTTTTCACAATGAGAGAAAATTTTGTATCTTCAGTAAATGGTGTAGATGAACATGGAAATGAACTAAGATAAGATGGATTTTAGAAGATTGTGTATGTATTACATTCATATTTATTATACGTCACTAATGTATCCTATTACTCTACAGTTTTGTTTATTCCTTGTGCATCATTAATATTTTCTTAAGTGATGTTGGTTTCTTATCAGGACTCGCCCTTCTATCAACACTATGACCTAGATCTGAAGGACAAACCATTGGGAGAAGGAAGTTTTTCAATTTGTCGCAAGTGCGTCCACAAAAAAAGTAACCAAGCATTTGCCGTCAAAATAATCAGCAAAAGGTATGACCTTTCACACAGTTTATCTTGCATATTCATCCAAGTCAATGGGTTCTGTAAATTAAAATTTTTATTTAAAAGGAAATCAACTGTATATTGTAAGGCTTTTACCCACAGGTTTAGTCATTCAGGCTCATCAGTGGATTCATTATACTTCTGATAGGTATTTTCTAATAAAGTAATCCATTTTAGCCATAAACTATAGTAAGACATGCTTTTAACTTTATCATGAGAACCCTTCCTTGTGGCAGACCTGCTTAGTGAGTTAAGTAGCTGTTGCCATTCCTGTTCATTATATATTTGAAATACCTTTTTTCCGAAATTATTTAGCAATCTACCGGTAAATTTGAGAGCCAGCTCATTTAGGTAACTGATTATCACCTCCATGATTATATATTCTCATTACCAAGTTGTTAAGCAAGTAAGGAATCCATTTCTTCACGTGATTAGCTTTTTTCTGACTCATAAATAATCATTTTCTTGAGAATAATGCGTTACTTGTTCTGGTGGGTGGTATGACTCATTACTTTCATGGAAACCTCATTCTGATACATTGACACTTTAATTCTGAATGCACTCTAAATAAAAAAAAAAATTAGGGTTGGGGCAATACCGACATAAAAACTTGCTGATGAGGTTCGTAGAGGCTAACCGTGTCATCTTGCAGGATGGAGGCCAACACGCAGAAAGAAATAACGGCTCTGAAACTCTGCGAAGGACACCCCAATATTGTGAAATTGCATGAAGTTTTTCATGATCAGGTATTCCACACTTCGTTTCTTTCATACTAATTCACATTCAGGTTTCTCCTTTTCACCAGTTTTGTTGGTGCTACTGGGTCAGTTAGGAACATCGTGGAACAGCACCCAGCCACAACAGAGATCGGAGAAACCACTCCACACACACTCTGACCCACCCCCGAATCAGCGCGTCCTTTGCCCTCTGCTTTTCTCCCTCAGCAGTCGTCACGTGTGACGTGGAAGGAAGACGGTGGCAGGAACCCAGCGCCACTGCCACATCTGCCCTGTGCTTATTGCCAGCTCAGCTGTTGCCGCCTTAGCTTAATTGCTCATACATGTCAGGACCCAGAAATGTTCAGCCTTCAACTTTCTTTTCACTTCTAAGGAGCCTTAAGGCTAACTAGTGCAAGCTAAAGAACAAATAGAAAGCAGAAGAGCAAAGGTACCCCCCTTCCATCTTCTTATTCCAAGTGGCGATTCCGTCTCAGACCACAGGGCATGTCATGCTGCCTGCCCCTTCTTCTTCTCCTCCTGGTCCTGCTTTCAAAGCGCAGCCTCACACCAAAGCGTGTAACTTCGGGTATGGGAGGAGCGCCACTGTGTCAGGTCCGTGTCTCCTCCCCGGTCCCTGCGCTGCCATCTTCCATGACAGCAATCACTCTAGTACGGTTACCTTTACCCCTGGGACTGGCCGGGGTGACACAGCCCTGCTCAAGACAACGTGCTGGGCACAAGAGCTAAAACCAGTCACGGATGTGGTTCGCCCTGACTTCACCAAAGAAGAAATTGAGATTCAGAAGGGTCGTGAGACTTGTCCTGGGTCTCACAGCAAGTCAATGAAAATCGAGTTGGGGAAACATGGTCCTTCCTGGTGCTGGGCTCTGTGTAGTGCTGCTGTCACAGGATGATGGAGGCCCACTGCCCTGCCATGTCAGGATTTACCCACATGCTGCGCCCAAGAATGATGCATTCTGGTGACACCAGACCACAGCAGCAGCGTAACTGTAGTAGCCGCTGCCACTCACTGCCACATACGTATGTGGTCCAGATACTGCACCAGACGCTGCACAGGGGTCCTCTTACTCTATCCGTGTGGTAGCTCTGTGAGGCAAGGAAACTGAAACTCACAGCAGTTAAGAAACAGGGTCTCAGTTCGTGAGCGGTAATGCTGGGAAGTGAACCCAAGCAGTCCAGCTTCAGAATAAGCCTTTACTTCACTCCACGGCCTTAGAAAAGGTAGGGACATAAGCCAGTTTTTACATCAGGTGGGTGAGCAAAAATAATATCCTCGTCTTCTTGCTCTTTGGTTCTCAGAGCCAGAAAAGGAAGATCTTTGCAGCAAGAACTCAGCTCTGCTCTGCTGCCTCCACCTCCTTGGGCTGCTCAGCCATGGTGGAGATAGGCCCCTGTCCACTGCAGGGGCTTACGGGGGCCTGGACAGTCTCCCAGTGAAGATGATTCACATGTTAATCAAGGGATTGGTAGATGACCTTTACCCCACCTGCTCTGTGGTTTTGCAGCTGTGCCCCCCAGCTGTGCCCCCAGCTATATATCTCAGCAAAGACATCTGACCTCTGACCTTCAAGTTGGTGTCAGATGTCAGGAACTGCATCCCTAACTTTTATGTCCCAAGTTAAATTTATTATTTGCTACTTCTATAGTCAAGAGTTAATAGGATATACATTATCTCATGATGAAATCATATATGTACTAGTATAAACATACTATCATTCTATACAATTGTTGATATCTTGGGTTGTTTTTCCTTGATGGTGACACAGTTGCCTAGATCATCTCCAGTCCACAGTCTTCTAATGGGTGCAGTGGGTTGAGGGTAGGTTTTCAGCCTTTGACAGTAAAGCAGTTGAGCTCATTTTGTGTACTTTTCTACTCTTACTAGTTTCTTATTGCCACTGTAACAAATTACCACAAACCTAAAACAATGCAAATTTAGTATCTGACAATCTGGTCATCAGAAGTCCAATATCAGTCCCACTGGTGTAAAGTCAGGGGTGTCAGCAGGGCTGGTTCCTCCTGGATGCCCGAAGGGACAGTGTTCGCTTGCCTTTGTGAGCCTCTTAGAGATTGCCACATGCCTTGGCTTCTGACCCTCCCATGCATCAGTGCAGGCTCTTGTTTCCATAGTCCATCTCATACTGCTGACTCCTATGGGTAATAGGGATACTCTCCCCACCTCCAGTTCCTTAATCACATCTGCAAAGTCCCTTTACCATATAAGGTAACATCTATGGCTTCTGGGTGGTAGAATATGGGCATCTTTGAAAGGCCTCTACTCAAGCTCCCATGTGTACATTTTCCCACTGTTATCTACATTTTCTTGGTAAGGGCCCTGATGTTCATAAGGTGCAGTAGCACCCCGAAGGTCATAAGTAAGGAGCAGACTGGCATTCAGATCCAGCTTTGACTCTCAAACTTACCTTTAAACCATTGCTGGTACTGCCCTCTTTTTTCTTTTTTAGGCAGCAGACCTTCAGCTTCAACTTTATTTGTCTGATATAGAAACTTATATCGGCTTGATATCTAGTAGGCCGGGAACAGCTCTCTTGTTAAAAGTGTTGTTCATCTTTTATAATTTGCACAATATGTGCAGGATGATGTATTTATAGTTGTCTTTTTTATGAAGCAATTTTTCTTTGCTGAATCAAAGAGCAACATATTTTGTTTGTTGAGGGACGTTGGTGCTATGATGCATAGCACCTGAATCTGAATATCGATTTGATATCTTTCTTTTTTTCCCCCTGATCTGATCTTTGTAGATTTTTTTGTTGGGTCAGCCAACAGTTTTTGTGGGTTGTTTTTTTTTTAGCATTTTATTTTTTTAGTTTCAAGTATACAGTTAGACATTTATATAGTTTATGAAACGACCCCCTGATTGTCTTCTCTCTGGCTCTACACCTTTTAAAACCATTTCTGTTCATTTGAGAGCTAATGTAATTCCTTTGCTTTTCAACAGCTCCTATGTTATTTTCTTTATGGAAATGTGTGCAAAGCACAGTAAGCATGTAATTGTTTATACTATTTAACTATAAATGCCTTTGGGATCAAAAGCAATTTAAAAAAAAAACCACAGTGAATTATGGGTATTTGCCATGGGTATTAACAGGAACCCCAAAACTCATCTGTTGAGCCCTAAAAGGAGATATAAAGTGATAGCACCAAAAGATGCCTTTTTTAAAAAGTAAGTCTGCCATTAAGTGAGTGTGCCAGGTCTCCCCGTGGGCAGTTGCTCATACTCCATCATAATCTTCTAAAGCAGTCAGTTTCACATTATTATCAGCGCTGGGTCCCACTTTAAAAAGAAAGATATGTAAACTTGACAGAGAGGGTTGGAATGAAAATCACATGAAAGAATTAGTCAAGGAAAGGATATATAAAGATTGCACTGCAGCACTTGAAATTTTCCATTACCAAAATAGAATTCTAAAAAAGCCACGTTATCCTTCAGCTCTTTCCACTAAAATACTGGGATTGCTGTTGATTATTTTAACAAGGAGTTATTTAAATGTATTGGGTAATACTTAATATTCAGTAAATGTTTTATATGATAATAAGCCCTCTTCATAAAGGCCCTCCACGTTATTCTTCCTCTTTTTCTAGCTTCACACTTTTCTGGTGATGGAGCTTCTGAACGGGGGAGAGCTGTTCGAACGCATTAAGAAGAAGAAACACTTCAGCGAGACCGAAGCCAGCTACATCATGCGGAAGCTCGTTTCTGCCGTGAGCCACATGCACGACGTCGGAGTGGTGCACAGGGACCTGAAGCCCGAGGTAGAAAGGAACAGGTTCCCTCGTGTAATGCAGTCTCGTGTCATCATTAAACAGCCCCCAAGTCTGTGTAGGCTTTTTTTTTTTTTTGTTAACTTTCAGGCCTTTCTGCTAAACAGATACTTGCAAATATCGTGTCTCTTAGGTTTTTTTTCTTTTCTATTTCGGTCTAAAATAAATTTGTCTTTTCTTTTCTTTTTTTTTTTTTTGCCAGCTGATCATCTTGAGGTTATATTTGTAAGTGTGAGAGCCTTTTATGGAGGAAATACTTTGTGCAACAGTTGTGGACTAAAAATAGCAATGGAAATTTTTATAACAAAATAATATCACTTCTATATGTATGCCATTTTAGAGGATTTTTTTAATGAAGTATTTTGAAAGCTTGTTTTTCACATTTGTGATCAAATTGGTTAGCTCAGGAATAGGAACATATATAGTTCTAAATATTTAAATGTTAAGAATTGTCTTTAATTAGTTTTGCCATCCTTTTATAGGCTTCCTTTTGTTCATGTACTGTAATATTTATAGAACTGTGTAGCAAGGCAGAAGTAGCAGCTTTTTATACATTTTTTTTTGCAAGGGTTAATCAAGAAGGTTCTAACTCTAGAATGATCCCTTTTTTGTATCAAAAATATGAAAATTTCTCCCTTTTAGAAAATTATCAAAATAACAATGAAAATTTAAAAACAAAACCCAGTAATTTATAAAAGAATAACAATGAATCATCCTTTACCATAAGCAAAATTATACATATTTCTTCTTCAAAATAGAGCATCATTTTTAATTACCATGTGATTATAATGCATTTTCAAGTATTTTTAAAATAATGATTTACTTGGTGTTTATTTTTTGCATTAGACCATAGAAAAGTATTTCTCAAAGAGAACCATTTTTGCCTGTTCTTTAAGTATCTTGGATTACCAGTAGGAAAAAAGGGTATTTATAAAATGGAATTCTGTGCATTCGAATCTAATTGATCCCTGAAGTGAACTTCTGTCTGTGTACTTTCAATTACTGTTATTCACATTATTAGCAATTAATCAAAAGTGAATTGTGTTTTTATGAACTTGTCATTGTGATAGCTACCCCTCTGCTTCCTTCATCACAGTTCTCACTCTCCTACATAACGCCCACTGAAAATATGGTGCTCTTTACATTGGAGATTAGCTGTCTGTTTTTAAATGTGAAAGCACACCGCTTAAATGTTTTCTTGATAGACAAGGAACAAGCATGTAATTTTTTTAATTGAAAGGATCTGTTCCATGACTGTATAGAATTCATTTTCATGTGTTTTATTCTTTAATCACTGGCCATCTGTCATCTCATGAGTCTCAAATGATACAACTGTCCTCTCAAGCAGAACTTAAGTTTGCCTACCTATTTCACTGATAAAAAGGTACTTATGTAGCTTAATTCTTCTTCTTATAAAATTCTTCTTTCAAATAGTCATTTGGAATGAAGAAGTGTGAGAATATTTAGGCCATTTTACTATAATGACTGTCGTAAATCAAAATATGTTTGGAAAAATGAAAATATATCTTTGTACTAACATATTCATATAAAATAGTTTCACTTTGACTTTTAAATGGCAGAGTATATCATTTCCAGACTAAAAATTTATACCTTTCCCAAAGATGTAGCGTATAAGATCTGATTATATATCTTTTGGTAGATATTTATGTGGCATTCATTTTCTGAGTACGCAAAATCTTAAACTCTGGGTGAGAATCAGAAAAATTTAGAGACCGGCTGACATTCTTAGTAGACTGTTTTGTATTTTTCAAGCTGGTCCCCATACTCTTGAAAGATTACCAAATATTATATCAAATGAGTCTCAGGCAGAACTTGAGACGAGGATGAAAGAAAATTGAATAGTTGTTCCCTACCACTCCTGGCTGTCGACGCCCAGCTCCACAAAGGGAGTGGGGAGTGCCACATTCTCCCCTTCAGGATCTAAGATCAAGGAAGTCTATTGCCAGCCTTAATATAGAATAAACTGGAGTCGTTTCCAAAGATTTAGTAGGCTCACCCACGGCAGGGACCAGGTGTGCTTCACTCACTGCTCTGGGTGTGGCACAGTGCCTGTCCTCGGAGAAGCTCTGGAGTCATTTGCTGAAAGACGCCTCCCAAATACATGTCCACGAACCTCACCTGTAACTTCCGCTGTGGTGAAGTTCTGCATTTAATTAGATCCGCATTTTAATTCCATCACAAATTCAGGATTAAGCATTGTATGATAGAAATTTTTTTTAACTTCTCGGTTAATGCTTTTCTTTCCTCCCACTTTACTTATTTTTAACTTTTAAATGGAAGGCTTAGAAGATTTTTCTTCTTTATATCAATGAAGCATTCTATGATGTCTTCTATTTCAGTTAGAATTATATTAACGAAACAAGTGATGTTGCAGAGCTAGGGAATGATTTAATGAACATTAAAGGCATGACAGTTTTTTGTAAGGATGTCTAAAGATAATATAATCAGGTTCATTTGCCACAGTTACTAGCTTCATGTACTGATAAGAGTGATTTGTGCATTAGTACCATTAGCACTTATTCAGGATGTAATAAGTTTAAAAAGTAGTACAGTAAAACCTTTGTGATTGAGAAGCTTTGGTGGAGGAATAGTTCAAAATAATAATGTTTTTGGAATAATTGAGGTATAATATCCATAAGTATCAAAAATGTGCAAGTATTAACTGTTTTGGAGAAAATAGTTTCAAAATGTATATATCTATGTCTTCTTTGATAGGCTATACTGTATCTTACATAACTTTTATTTCTGACTTTATTTGATGGACAAATGTTTATCAAAGCACCTACTATGTGACTGTGCCAGGCCCTCAGGATCGAGTCCTAAGTGAGCTGGGCACACAGTCCTCACCCTGATGGAATTGTAGTCCAATGGGGACAAAGACAGGGGACTAACTATGCAGAGGTGATAAGTGCCAGGAAGGAAGAGTGAATAATGCTAGAAGAAAGTGTAAGAAGTCCTGACTTTGGTCTGGTGACACTGTTAGGTGGCATTTCTGAATGAGGAGCAGGCGCACACGGTCATTCGGAAGGGAAAGGTTGATGAAGGAAGTTTGAGTTCTGGAAAAGCATAGACAAAGAAAGTCTCCAACGTCAGACAGGGCATGGTGCTGTCGACAAACTGTTGCACATTACCCTGTAAAATTGAAACAGCACAAACAAGTACAATGCAGAGAGCATCGGGACACTGATGTCCGGCTCCCAAACAAGGCCCCGTCCCCCAGACCCTCTCTGCGCCTGGACCAGCCAGCGTCACAATGCAGATAATTTACATAAACAGCATCACCAAGTCCCATGACATTTCAGTGAGAGACTAATTTGAGGGTTTGTGTCTTGCAGAATTTATTGTTTACTGATGAAAACGACAATTTGGAAATTAAGGTCATTGATTTCGGGTTTGCACGCCTAAAGCCGCCCGATAACCAGCCTCTCAAGACGCCGTGCTTCACGCTGCATTACGCTGCGCCAGAGCTCCTGAACCACAACGGCTACGACGAGTCCTGCGACCTCTGGAGCCTGGGCGTCATTCTGGTGAGTTCATTTCGGTAGGCATCAAACCTTGTCAGAGTTGGCTGCTTTTCTGCGCAACCAGCTGTAGGCCTGACAGGACACTGATTCCCTTTTTAAAAATTTACCTTGGTAAAAAGGCAGGAATTTTGATTTTTGTTCATTTGGAATATTTGAGGCAGCTGTGTTTTATGTGGATAAAAGAGTTATATAGTTTTTTTAAAAAGAATCAATAGTATATTTTCAAAAGATGCATATTAGATATAATACGAAAATAGCAAAGTGACTTAATAGAAAAATATTTTAAAATATATTCTTTGAGGTTTTCAAATGGAAAAATGTGATTAAAGAATATCATTTAGGATAAATTAACAAGCCAATGGATAAAATTAGAAGTATGTATAGTAACTTACAGTAATCATGGTAAGCATACTTTTCACAAACTGTCCTTGGCTGCCGTGATCAGACAAGAATATTAAGCTTGAAATCTAGGCATGTTTTTTTCTCAATACAGCTTGACTTTTTTGCATATAATTTGTAATGCATAGTCTTAGGGAGAAATTTTCAGACAATACAGAAAGATAGAAGGAACAGAGTGAAATCACGCGTGATCTCGTCATGCAGAGATGGTGCCGTGCAGGCTCTTACTCTCCCTCTAGCTCCCCTGCCCCACCATGTTTTATCTGCTTTATGTCTTTCCACAGCCTTTTCTGTCTACATCCATTTACACTGGGGGTTTTTAACAAGTGAGATTATATTATACATGTAGTTTGAGTCTTCAGACCATTTAACCATTTCCTTACTAATGAGCAGTTAGCATTTTCCAGTTTTTCACTAATTATAAACTATACAAATAAACATTTTTATATTCATGTGTCTCTTTATTTCTTTAGATTAGATTTCTACAAGGAGGGTATATACATTTTTATTTTGACATATTAGATACAGTGTGAAAATTTGCCTAGATTTCTTTCTTGAAGGTTTATCAGATTTTATTCTCATGAACTGTATGCAAATATACTGAATACTGTCAATTTCAATGTTAAATTATTTCCTACTTCTGTTAGTATTTACATGCATTTCTTTGATGAATATTCAGTCTGAGCATCTTTTCATGCATTTGGACATTTGTATTCTTTCTTTTACAAATTGCTGTTTATGAGCTTTGCCCACTTTCCTATGGGGAAATTTTTCTTATTAAATTTTAAAGCTCCGTTGAGGATTTTAATTCTTTGCCATTAATATTGGAAATGTTTTTTCTGGGTTGTCATTTGTTTGAATACTTTATTTATAGTAACATGGGATTTTAATTTTATTTTTAGAAGGATTTAAATAGTAAACTCTTTTTATTTCCATGTAGTGAGATATGTCAGTCTGTCCCTTTCTGGTACCTGGCTTTGATGTCAGATTGTCACTCTACCCTTACCCCAACCCAGGATAAAAACATTCTCCTGCATTTTCCTCTAGAATTTTATTTTTGTGCTTTAATCTGCATTCCATCTGGGATGTATTTTGGTGTCAGTTTGCTTTTCCCCAGTGGCGGGCCAGGTGTCTCTGCAGGATGGGTCCTCTTGTATTTGAAGCTTTATATCATTTTCATTTCAGTAATTTTAAGTCACCTTTTATCATTTTTAAACTAAAATTACATATTTATGAATAAGATTTTTAAAATAAAGATAAACAACTAACTGGTATAGATTTGTGGGGTTTAAGGACTTAAACTGATTCCATTTTCATTAGTAGCACTGTTCCTAAAAAATGTCTAGATGAAAAAGAGCCTTTCAATTTTTGTAATATTATAAGATTACTTTTTGTAAAAGAGCCCTTCCTTTAAATGTAGGCCAATTATAACCATCATGCTTTTTAAGATTTTAGAAGAGTCGTCTTAGACATGCAGACGGCGTTTTAGAATTTCCGAACGCCCTATCTGTGGAAATGACTGTGTAACGGCATGGAAGGTAGCTGTGCTTCTCTCTAGATCTGTCAGGATTTTAAGAGAAACGGGAAAAAGAACAGGTTAAATGATTCCACAGGAGTACAGTCTCAATATCCAGACCGTATGAAGACCTACAGAGCAAACAGCCCAGTTTCTTTAGCAAATAAATTGGAAGAAAAACTAGTGTGGGAATCTGTAGATTAAAAGACAATGTTTGTATCTCACTTGAACTCTGATTCAAACAAATTCTAATTTTAATTCTATTTATTAAATTCAAACTAAATCTAAGTCACACGGATATAATTATAGTAACAAGGTATATAACACAAATGAGGAAATTTGAATATTTATTGGGTATTGAATGATAGAAAGGAGTTACTGCTAATTTTTTTTAGGTGTGTTAATGGCATTACGGTTGTGGTTTTTAAAAGCCCTTGCCTTTTAGAGATACATAATGAAATACAGACGAAAGATAAATTTAACACCTGCATTAAACTATCAGAAAGGGTTCTTTACCAATGTTTCCACATAATCGAATGGGTATCTCCAGAGGATCTAGATACAAAGCCTGAATTATCCCATAGCAAACACAAAATTTACGTGGAGTCTCCTGATTTGCCTTAGAAACCTATGGCCCCTTTGCATGTTGTATTCAATAAACATGAATGTGGATATTTTAATATGAAAATAATTGATGTTAACCCCACAGAGTAAAACAAATACTTCAGGAAGAAGTATCACAGAGTATCATGGGGCTTTGATTACAACCCAGTCCACTTCATGGGTGTGTGATCTCCGTCAGAAGCACACAGGACTTTAATTCAATTTGAGCTTATACACTGCCTTGGTCTGCCCAGGCTGCCATGACAAAATGCGACAGACTGGGTGGTCTCAACAACAGAAATCTATGTTCTCACAGTTCCGGCGGCTGGGAATTCCAGTGTCGAGGTCCAGCACGGTCAGTGTCTGTCTGCCAAGGGCTTTCCCCTTGGATTACAAACAGCCACCAGCTCGTCATGTCTTCGTATGGCCTTACTTCAGTGCATGTGCTGAGAGAGTGAGCAAGCTCTCTGGCGTCTCCTTTTGTCAGGACACTAATCCTGTTATGTCAGAGCCCCACCCTTATGACCTCCTTTAACTTAAATTACCTCCTTGAGGACTCTGTCTGCAAATACCGTCCCACGAGGGCTGGGTTTTCAGCGTGTGAATTTTGGAAGCCCACGGACATTCAGTCCATAGCACACAGTGTTTAGAACATGTAGTAGGATATATGATACTCTGCGATTGTATGTAACATACATAAGGGGTGATATATAATTTCACTTACAACGTTATTTCTTCCAAGCGTTTGTTATTCAGGAGACCTTCTTTTTCACTTTATTCCTAAAATTTTATTTTGAAAATTTTAGACCTAAAGAAAACTTGAGAGAATAATAACTGTGAGTAAACATCCAACATTTACCACATTTGCTTTTTCTTTCTAATTCTCTCTTGTGTGCACACACATGTGTATATGTATGTATGTACATATGTGTACATACACATACATATGTAGATATAATACATATATATGGACACAGAGAGAGATCATCATGGAGTATCATATACATCTTTATGGGTATAGATACTTTTTTGCCAAACCATTTGCAATTAATTTGTAGACAGAATTATTGTTAACAGAAGTTGATTCCTGGATAGTCAGCTAAATTTGTAAGATCTTGGAGTTGAGAGAAGCCTAAAGTTTGTTTAATTCTATGTCTTCCAGAGAAGGAATCTTTTCTATAAAGTCCCTGATCACCAGCTTCCTTTAAATACCTCCAATGATGGAGAATTTGTTTTTCCACCCAAAAGCCTGTTGCATTATTACACATCAGAAAGCAAAAAAACCGTACTTGTAAAGGTTACTTATATTTAGCCACATATGTATGTGTTAGGAAGTGGGGTAGGATTAAGACACAGAGCAGGTTTTGGGAGACTCTGGCATAGCTACTAATCATAGACAGACCAAACATCCCAGCAGTTCCACCCTCAGAAATATACCCAACAGAAATGTGTATTGTTACATGCTAAACGACACAGACACGAAGGTGTATAGCAGCATGTTTCAAAATGTTGCACAGTGGAAATAAGTCAGATATTCATCAATAACAGAAAAATATTCAAGTCTGGGTTCCCCAGAGAGCAGAACAGGAAGCTAAAGTGAATGTTTTATCAGGTCCCTGAGGCGCAAAATCCCAGAGAAACAGCAAGGAGAGAGGGAGAGCAGAGGGCACGCTGCTGGGTGCCACCTCTTATCAAGCAACTGGTCACTTGAGTTCTTGGAACCAGAGCCTCTAGCTGAGGAGACCCCAAGCTGCGGGGACAGAAACGTGAATTCTGTACGTGGGCCGTGCACCCGCAGAATCTGCATATGGGGACCCAGCACCAGTGCATCAGCCGCTGGTTACAAACGAAAGAAAGAAGTCCTAAATACAATTTTTAAAAAGTCCTTAACCATAGTTAACGTCCTAGGGGAAGGATGTTTGGAATTGGATACAAATTCTGAAGGTAAAACCCCCTCCCTTTTTTATTCTTCTTGTTCTGAATATAGTTATAAACATCATTTAAAATGTTCACGTCATAAAAAGCCATTTCTCTTTTTTATTTTTGTTAATTAAATTCATTGGGGTGACATTGGTAAATAGAACTAGGTCGGTTTCAAGTGTACAATCCAATAACACGTCATTTGTGTATATTGCATTGTGTGTTCCCCTCCCAAAGTCAGAGCTCCTCTTTATTTACAAGTCTTTGAAGAGTGTTGGCTGTTCCGGTGATGGAAGTCACGTACTCTTTTAAACCCGTTAATGCTAATTGTCCTATTTGGTAAATTGTGCTGCTGAAGCATGGAATTGAAACATCTTGTTTGTCTCTTTTTCCTTTCCCGGTAGTATACGATGCTGTCAGGCCAGGTGCCATTCCAGTCCCACGACAGAAGTTTGACGTGTACCAGCGCGGTGGAGATCATGAAGAAAATTAAAAAGGGAGATTTCTCCTTTGAAGGGGAAGCCTGGAAGAATGTATCCCAGGAGGCTAAAGATTTGATCCAAGGTAAGAATCCGAGGAGATTTGGTAATTTATGTGATGTGTAGTGATTGAAGTGGAATCATGCCCATTACACGTATATTTGTTACTTAAGGAACCCACCTGGGCTTTGAAAGGGTTGCTGGCTACTGTGTTGAGCCTCCTTTGCTTCTTATTGGAACATTCCCCTCAGTAATCTTGTCACCACGTGAATTAGCACTTAGATCCACCGGCATCCCAGTCTTACACTCTATAATTTGTTTCTCTCCTTCCCCACCATCTACATTCCTGCTCCCACCTCCCTCCTTAGCACTGCCAAGAAGCCAGGTCATCAAACAGGAAGCCAGGCACCCTCCTAGCTCCCTGCCCTCCTTGCTTTCTATAGCCAGTCACTCGGTCCTGCAGGTTCAGCATCCCTCCTAAGCCGTCCCCGACCCTATTCACATGGCCACTGCCTTAGGATTTGTCATCGTGACTTTTCTGAAACCTTACAACATCCTTTCAGCTTGTCTCACTTCCTCTGACTTTCCCTGTCTGTAATCAATCAGCCGAGCACCCTTCCCAGTATCCAAATGTGGTCGGGGCTCTCTGTTAACATCCTTCGGAGAAACCATTAGCTTCAGTCCCAGCTCCGTAGGGGTGTGTTCAGAACTCCGCCCTTCATGGCCTGGCCCTGCCAGCTTCTGCTTCGGGTCACCCGCATGCTGCCATTGCAGAACGCTTGAGTTCCTCAGGTGTGCAGCGCTTGTGGGTGCCTCTGTGCCTGACACGTGCCCTCCTTGGCTTGTAGGAGGTGTTTGTACGTAGACAAAGCAAGTCTAGGTACTCTGTCTCCATTTGCAGTTTGCCCAGTCACACCAGTGGGAGTCATTGTTCCAACTGACTGAGAAATCAGGCTACAGCCTCCTGGAAAAAGGCTGCAGTGGCCTTTATCGTTAGCATCCCGTGTTCACCAGGGGATTTAACTGCATATGAAAAGGTGATTACTTTGTAGAAGGTTGAAGCCTTACAGAAACCTTATAGAAATCATGTCATGTGAACATAATTGAGAAATTATGCCTGCAGTTGATTTTAAACTATGTTTGAAACAACAAATCATAAAATAAAAACATTTATTCCCACAGGACTTCTCACCGTTGATCCAAATAAAAGGCTTAAAATGTCTGGCTTGAGATACAATGAATGGCTTCAAGATGGCAGCCAGCTGTCCTCAAACCCTCTGATGACTCCCGACATCCTGGGATCTTCGGGAGCTGCCGTGCACACCTGTGTGAAAGCGACCTTCCACGTAAGGCTGTGGCTCGCAAGTCCAGGGCCGTCTGAAGAGGAACCCTGTTCTCACTCTGTAACCTCAGAGATGCTTCTTAGTGATACATTTAAAATAATGTGTTCTTCTCATTTTGGGTATATTTTTATAAATCCCTTCATGATATAAACACATTTATAAGCAGAACATGCACGGGGGACCAGAGTCACTGTTAACCCACAGTGTACTCATGTGACATTTAGAATGAGCTTGTGAGATGAGGCAGTCGTCAGATATTTGAACAGTTGAAGATTTTCTGTAGGTAATGAAAACAATGTGCATAACATTAGAATTTTGCTCTCAAGCTAAATCATTTTTTAAAAAACTATAAATAACATTAGGAACTAAAGCATATGTAAATGTCTGTTCATTCAACAGCCATTTTGTGCCTAATATATTCTAGAGATTGTGAGGGATCAGAAGTACATTACTTGGCCTTAATTATAGATTGTATATTTGTAAGGCTGAGGCTACATAGCAGTAACTGTAGGTTCTGCACGTTTGTGCTGAGCAGATACAAATACACTAAGATAATTGTCTGAGGAGCTAGATGAGTTAGGGAGAAGTAAAATTACCTCTGAAGGGATTATCTTAAGAAAGAAGTGATAATATTTCCTCTTCAGCTGCAGAAATGGATTAAAAAATTAATGAACTAGGATATGGTGAGGTGTGAAGAGATTAACTGCAAGAATTTGTAGCAGATGATCTAGATCTTCTCACTGACACATGATACAGGTTGTCAGGGGCAACCACAGAGATGCCTGAGCCGGAGTCTATCTGAAGACAGGCTTTGTGAGGAGAGGGCCAGCCTGGGGTTTGCAGGGCACATCTTCTCAGTATCTATCAGTGGCCAAGAAACACCCGAAATCCATTGGCTCGGATATGGAGAACAGGGACCCATAATGGATAAGTCTGCTCTATGTTTTGGGACTTTGTGGTCAGAATTTTAAACCTCAGACACAGAACTGGTAAAAGCAACAGCAGAGACGAAATGGGGTTAGACTGCTAATAGTCTTTAGCAATACCCAGTCAGTGTTTCTCTGAGACGGAGCATTAACTTCTTCAGAAGATGTGTTAGAATCAAGCCTCCTGACAGCCTAGCTGGTTTGATTAAACAGAGCCCTCCGAAATCTTTCCCCATCAACTTCTGTGCCCCACCGAGAGGTTTGGATGTAATAGTGATTTTTAGGGCTTTGTTCCCCAAACAGCTTGGAGCTGTGGTTGTTGAGTGAACGTTGTCTTCTGCTCCAAGTCATAGCTGCCAAGAAAACGTCAACATTTCTGCCTTCACCAGGTCCCCTTGTTTCTCCCCTAGGCCTTTAACAAATACAAGAGAGAGGGGTTTTGCCTTCAGAACGTCGACAAGGCCCCTCTGGCCAAGAGAAGGAAGATGAAGAAGACCAGCACCAGCACGGAGACGCGCAGCAGCT
This sequence comes from Macroglossus sobrinus, assembly GCA_004027375.1. NCBI lineage: Eukaryota > Metazoa > Chordata > Mammalia > Chiroptera > Pteropodidae > Macroglossus > Macroglossus sobrinus. The sequence goes on from PVKZ01001978.1 coordinate 213,769, forward strand.
CCAGCGAGAGCTCCCACTCTTCCTCCTCCCACTCGCAAGGCAAAACGACCCCGACAAAGACACTGCAGCCGAGCCACCCTGCTGACGGCAGCAACCCCGAGACGCTCTTCCAGTTCTCGGACTGAACAGCACGCGGATGGTAGGGCTGCACCTGGCGCTCCACGGCACCCTCGGTCCCCTCCGCGTATGCCTGAGGCCGTGTTTTGTGCTTTTTTTTAAAAAAACGTGTCCCGTGGGTCTCATTGGAACCTGCCTCCTAGGGAATTTTTTCAGGAAAACCCAGTTGGTTATCCTTGTCCAAAAGCACTGGACAAAGAACGTTACTGTGAACAAAGCACACGTCACACACTGTCCGGCGACCTCGCGTGAAGCCAGTGGGACTGTTCGTGAAAGAGCAGGGTGCGTGTCCGTGCGATTGGGGTCCGGATGGATCTGAACCGCTCACAGAGTAAGTCCCAGGTGTTTCAGACATCTGCCGACGCGTTGCTCCTGCTGTGACGATGACACCTCTTGCTCCGCCTTGTGGATAATGTGGGTTTTAAAGAGATGTGCACCCCTTGAACAGTGATTTATCCGAGGGAAATGGTCTGTTTTCAAAAAAGATTATGTAATGAATTTTATGTGTGGCATATACTTCTTGAGAGAGGATTTTAACTTATTGTTTTTATTTTATGGTTTCATGTGATGATAACCTGCTCTTGTTAATCTTTTTCTTAAAAGTGAAAGAAAAGATATAAGAACTTACGGTCCCAGGCCCTATATCTGGGACCCCTCTGAGATGCATGCTAAGCTACGTATGTTTTTAATTTTGCACTGCTCTTTCCTGACAATTTGTTTTAATGGTTATTGCAAAACATCAAGGTACATGTCTCTGTTTTAAGTAATATTGCACTTTATAAAAGAATATGAATAAAGCAAACTGTTTTATAAAGTGCACTGTTTAAAGCATATATGTACTGTATTTTTGCCATTTTTTTTCCATTATCTACTTTAAATTTGTCCTCACATCTCCCGTTCTACTTTGTTTGCAACAAGTAGGATGAGCTGTGCGGTGTAACGTTACCTTAGCCATGTAGGCACCGATGTGAGGAAAACCGAAAGGGAAATTCTATCAAACACTGTGCTCCATCTTCGTACACTGTGTGTGCTGCAGAGAGGCCTTCCCTCCTGTAGTCAGGTATTATGTACATAATAGCTTAGAATCCTGACTATGACTTGTTTTGAAATTTTTCTGTTAAATTTTGAATCCAGAAGGCATATTTTATAAACTTATGCAGAGCACTTTTATTGCTCAAAAGTTCTGAATTCATACAGAAAACAAGTGCTGTGTGATGAAGACATTTCACTGAAAGACTGCTGCATTTTAAAATACGATTAATTCATTCCCTATGCAAAAAAAAGAAGCGATAGGATTTGTATGTTATATTTTCTTTTAAAGCCATCACATGAAATGTCAGGACTGAGAAAAAATGATCCTTGCTATGTTTACAGGAATCATGCTTAAAAAGATAATGCCCAACATGTTTGTTTTATAGTTCTTGTGAATGATAACCTCTGGCACATTAGTTTGGAGTTTGGGCATGATATTTATTTATTCCTTTCTCGAGATAATAGCAGCATTAATTTCAACCAGTTATGAATACTAAACATATTGCACTCTATGTACTAGTAGTATATTTATTACTAAATCAATGTATATATTAATAGCACAGGCAACAAAAATGGCAAATATTAAAATATTTTCAAAATACTGTATTATCCTGTTCACGTTTTTGTCCACAGTGGTTGTTGGAAATAACTTTTTTATACTTTTCAGTGGCCCAAATGGCTGTCTGGTTCTCACTGAGTCGGTTGTGCTCCTGGCTTTCAGATAGCTGATTCAGAAAATGAGATTCCATCGGGCACAGAGTTCTGATAATTAAGAAAATGTCCATTTGTATCTGTAGTTATCCTGAATACATTTGGAAATGTGTAACTTAGCTCTTCGAGTCATTTTTAAAACTGTGCGTCCTGGTTGTAAAGTATAGACTGGAAAGGCTTCATTGCTAATGGGAAATGATCCAGAAAAGTAGTCAGTACGCCCTACTGATGGATGATGTAATTGACGCATTGCGAATATTGAAAATTGATGGGTTTCATTTTCACATATTTTCTTTGCCTTCTCTTCCGGAGGACTTGACAGAAGATGAAATGGGCAAAATGTCAGGCAGATGAAGAGAAAGGGGGGAGAAGTCTCATCTACCCATGGATGAGCCTCCCTGAATAATCTAGAATGGGCTTTTAAGAAGAGCTCGGAAAACACTCAGAGCAGTGCTGTCTTGTCAAGCATCTTCATCATTACCCCACTTATACCAGAGAGGATAGCATTTGATGCTGAGGTTGCCTCGGTTAATCTGTAATTCAGGCTGTTAGTGTATAGTGAAATGCACTTTAAAATTCACCAAGTTTTCATGTAGTCACATCAATACAACTAAAAAGGACTTCATATGAAAACGTTAAATGAAAAGACTCTTGGTATTAGGAGTAAAATAGAAGTCGATCTAAGAAAAACATATGTATGAATTCTCCATACCAATTTTGGGGAGAGAACCAAATCAGCCCTGCCTTTCTTCCCTTACTGATTTCATTGTATGTCGTTTTCCTGCCATCGTAAATCTTGACTCATATATTTTATAGCCACATATGGCTAATTGAGAGGCAAGATTAAGAAAAAGAGGGTAAGAGAGGGAAGAAATTTTTAAAAACCAATTTCTTCTAATTATTGTGCCAGATCTTATGGCCTAGTGAGTTAAATTAGCTATTTTGAAATTCATTAATTCTTCCAAACGGCCGTAAAATAATAAATTGCTAAACCACTGGAACAGAAAATTGAGTCTCCTGACTTAATTTCAACATGCTTGTTTGTCTTGAAGTTGCAGATTCATTTACCCATGAAAAACTGCCTCTTAATTTTTTATATGACTGCTGGTTTCTTCAATAACCATGTACATGGCTACATTTTAAATGTAAGGTAAGTTATTTTTTAAAAGCTTATTAGGATAACAGTGACTTTTTTAAAAAACTAAGACTTCCTTTTGCATGTCATTTTATTTTTTAAATACGTTCTCAAATACTTTACAGAAGTATATGATTTACTGTTTACTTGTTCACCTTGACCCCATTTAAAACATCAGTTATTGGCATATTTATTAAAACCACAGTACTTCAAAATGTTGAAATTTCTAAATTATTGGCCTGTATATGCCTTAGACCATTTGATTATTTTGAGTGTTCTCCCAGCGACCAATAATAAGAACATGATTTGGGTGTTTATGTTATCAGACTTCTAATATTCTTTAAAATCTAAGAGAAAAAGTTCGATTATGATATGCCACTGACACTATATCAAAATTTAATTGTCTCATAGATGAATTATTATAACAATGAAATATCTTAAAATATATGAATTGGCCCCTCAAATGTTACCCCAATTTCTGGTCTTTAACTACTTACTTATTTCCCCCACATGCATTTCTGTCTTCATCTGATACCTTTCTTTGGCACTAAAATGAACGTTGCAGGCTCTGATGCAATTCAGAATTTTAGTGTGAGTGATTATAAAATTCAGAGAATGGAAAGGTAAACATTAAGATAACAGAGCAAGTATGCATCAAATAAATAAGTATAATCTACCCAAAGAAAATTGCTGCCAGAGCAACATAAAGGTTTTATTCTGTCTTGTTAAGTAACTTCAATTTGTGACATTCGTTAGAATATTTTCCTTAAGAGGAGTTATTTAAATTTTGTCTATATGAGGAAAAATATGTATTTTCAAAGGGGCAATTTTCATCTTAAGAACATTTGGTTAGTCTCATTTCAGTCCTCACTTTGGCATTTCTTACTTTTGGGCTTTCAAGATATTTTTTCTGAGTCTTTTTTCTTTGTGTGCCCAGCTCTATTATGTGATTAAGTAATTAAAGCTTTTGTTCCCCAGGGCTGTTGTCCACCTTTTAGTTCCTGAATTTGTGCCAATATTTTATATTCTGCTACTATTAGATAGAAAAGAGTAAGAAACGAAAGTGGCTCCCAAATATATATTTCTCAGCTTCTTCATAGGAGTGCGAAATAGGTACTGCTGTTTGCCAGCCATTTCCTTTCTATTATTACTTGTGACCACGTGGTAAGAAGCTTGATAGTTTATATTTAGAAAGAGGCTTGGATTAAAAGACAGGATTCTTGGTAGTTATTCATCAGGCTTAATTTCCCTGGGATTTTTCTGGCAGGATAGGTGGAAGGCCATTTTGTAATATTTTTCTTGTTAGAGCACTGCTTAGGTTATAACGAGTCAAATACTTCAGATAGGTTGAGTTAATATTTAATACAGCAACTTTTCTCCACAGCACAGGAAACTGGGGTGACACTTTGCATTATGTTGTTTGCATTAGTCTTTTCCATTACATAACATTTTTAATTTGTTCAGTTTTATAAAATTTGTCTCTTCACTAAAAAAAAAAAAATCCAGTTTCCTTTTTGTTCCTTACTATGTTGAGCAGTTTCTTTTATCTTGTCATTTATGATTTAAAGTCCTCCTGTAATTAAAAAAAAAAAGAAGAACAAAAAAAATCATGACTTAGAGAAGGAAATTCACTTGTGTGAACAGAATACTGTAGATTTATTTTCTGACATTTCTGCTTGTTAGGTGGATTGGAAAGTCATTGTTTCTGTTGTTTTCTGGTTTAGAATCCAGTAAGGTCAAAGAACTTGACATTCTTAATTGCAGTTTTATTTTTAAGTTTATGAGAGTTTGGTCATGTAAACTGTGCACTGTTTTGTTGGAATGGATATGTGATAATTGTCTTCACTAAAGACCCATGGCTGTGGTAGACATTTGAATATTTATAAGTTTATTTTAGGTGAAATAGTGCCATCCTATTTGCTCAAATTATAAATACTGGTAAAAAGGAAATGAAATGTATAATCTCATTTTTTTGATGACTCTAAAAGGAAATACAGAGGTGCTGCATTACATATATAAAGTTGATGCTTTAGTAATACAATTTTGAAAAATATCCCTAAAAACTTTACTGCCATGAATTTTTCAAAAGAAGACGAGAAAACCATGTATACACATCACGGAATTTTTAAAAGACTGGCATTGTAATGTACAGCTGGTACACATCTATCTAAAATGGGATCTGCATCCTGAGGTGTGGAATTGAAAACTTTTTGGAAATAATCTAAGCTGCAGTAACCTATGTCACTATGTAAATTCTTCCACTGCTTTACATAGAGAAGAGTTTGTCTCACTAGAAAGTCAATGGAAGGTGAAAAAGTCTTAAGTAGAAAGTCGGTGGGAGATGAAAACATTGTTTTTCTTCTGTTCTATGTGGACAATTAAAAGTGTAGTCGAGCCACAGTTCAAACGCCTTTCCTGCCCGTTGCAGTCAGCGCCGTCTTCATGAACTGGAGCGGTCGTACTTCGTCTGGCTGTTTCTGTTTTCCGGCTAACCGTGTGACCACACATTACCGTACCCTGCGCTGACGTCTCACCGCTTCTTCATGGTTCCACATACTAACGTTTATCGCTTGTAAATAAGTTCAGAGAACTAGGACTTGATCGAGATAGACAAGGAAAAATCGTGGGGTGAAGATTATGTAGGAATGAGGACATAACGGTGCTGTGTGAGATGGGGCGCAACCTCACAACTCTGAGATACCAACATTTGGTAGGAAACACTCACTGTCCGACTGCTGTCACTGCAGATTAGTTTGCCTATTCTTGGCCTTTCTGTAAATGGAGTAATATAATCTGGTCATAGTCTTTCGTGTCTGGTTTTATTTGTGAAATTCACCAAAGTTGTTGCATGTAGCAATAACAATAGTTTGCTTGTTTTCATAACTGCGTAGTATCCTATCAGATGAATATATGACAAAATATCCATTCTACTGTCGATGACCATTTGAGTCATTTATAATTTTTAGTTTTTCTATCTAAAGCTACCGTGAGCATTCCTGTATATATTTTTTAGTGCGCTCATTTCTCTAGGGTTTATACAGAAGAATGAAACTACTAAGTCATAGAAAGGATATGTATTTAGCTATGGAAGATATTGCCAAATAGTGTTCAGCGGTGGTTGTACCAACTTAACTCCCACGAGCAGTGCGTGAGATATTCCAGCTGCTCTACATCCTCGTCGGCATTTGGTACCATCAGCCTTAGTAGTTTTACCATTCTGGGAAGGGTGTATTTCATTGTGGTTTTAATAAAGTGCATTTCCCTGAGAAGTAATGATATGTGGAAAGTCTTTTAACATCTTTAGTAGCCATTTGGATATTCTCGTTTGTTAAGTGCCTATTCAGGTCACTTGTTCATAGTTATTAAGTTGTCTTTTTCCTGTTGATTTATAAAGGATCTTTACATATTATTGATATGAGTTTGTTTCTTTGTTTTTTGGCTTGGTATGTTATTATAAATATTTTCTCTTTGGTTTGCTTTTTCACTTTCTGAAAGGTGTCCTTTGATGACCAGAAAACCGTATTTTTTATGATATCTAACACATCAACCTTTTATTTTATGGTTAATGATTTGTGTGTCCTATCTGATAAGCCTTTCCCTCAAGATTATGAAGGTATTCTTAAATTCTTCTAAAAGTTTTATTGTTTTACCATTCACATTAGTCCTGTGATCCATCTAGCATTTGTATTTGTAGTATGAGATAGCAGCCAAAGTTCATTTATTTTCATATGCATATTCACTTGACCTAGCACAATGTATTAAAAAGTTCATGAATTGCAGCTGCAGTTTTAATAAAGTCCTTATATCTGGTAATGTAAGACCTCCCTCTAACTTTGGTCTTACAAGACCAAAATGCAAGAAGCTTCTCAGCTTAAATCTATTTACTCGCTTCCTTTTGTGTTATTGTCACATATTTTGCCTCTGTATTCTATACATATTTTAAACCTCACAACACATTATTTGGTTATTATTTCTACTACAGTCTGTTTTAAAAAATCACCATTCAGTTTGTTTACCCACATTTATTCTTTATGATGATTTTTATTCTAACCTGTCTCTCCTTCTATCTGGGATGATTTTCCTTTTCCTGGAGAACTCTCATATTTATTTTAGTGCCAGGCCTGCTGTCAATATTCTTAAGCTTTTGCTTTTGGAAACCTTCTTCTGCTTTCATTTCCTTTTGTAACACTTATTTTGAGTTAAATTCACAGACCATTTACAAATCTTTTACTCAAAGTGTTCAATTTAATATGCCTTTAATTTAGAAGGATATGTTTGCTAAGTATGAAATTCCAGGTGTAGACATTCAAGATATCACTCCTTAATTTCAGTGGAAAAGTCAGCCATCTGTCTTACTGCTGTTCCTTAGCAGGTAATGTCTTTTTTGCTCTGTCACTTTTAAGAGTTTTTATCTTTGCCTTTTGGTTTTTAACAACTTGACTATAATGTATCTATGTGTGGTTTCTTTATCCTTCCTAAGGATAGTAAATTTGTTGAATCTATTGGTTGATATTCTTCCTTAATTTTGGAGATTCTTAACCAGTCATTATTCAAATAGTTTTTTCCATTCTTTCTCTTCTCTTGGAATCTTCCAAACCTTTCTGCCACATTCCATATGTATTTTGCATTCTTTTCTGTGTTTGTTTTCTATCTTTATTTCCTCCTATACTTCAATCTGTGTAATTTTCACCGGCCTGTCTTCTAATTACTTTATCCTCTGTTCTGCTGGATCTAATGAATTTTAATTTTAACTTCATGTATCGTGTTTTCAATTTAAAATATTCATTGGCTCTTTTATATATTCCAGGTCTCAGCTAAAATTCTCAGTCTTCTATAATGTTCTTGAACATTAGTCAAAGTAATTTTAAAGATCTTGTCTGATAAAGCAAAAGTCTAAATTGGTTGTTTCTGTTGTCCATATATATTTTCTTTTGGTTTTCATTCTTTGGTTCTATGTTTGAGGAGGTGTCATAGGTTTGACTGACTACTACATGATGTATTAAAGATTGTAGAGGACCTGCTTGTTATCTTCCTCCTAAGACTGTTATGTTTTCTTCTGCGGGTAGCAGAGCACAAGCAGACCACTGTAATCCTACTGAGCATTTGTTTCAGACTTTGTTAGGGCCAGTTTTAGCCTTTGCCTTATTCCTGGCACATAACCTCTCTGAGTTCTCATCTGAAGGTCCAGGGTGTTTATCAGGGTCACTTTACCTTCGTGCCCTTGACCTCCAACCTCCATCTCCTCAGCACCAAGAGCTACTAAAATCTCTGCTCGGTTCCCTAGCCTCCCAGCAGCTGCTCTTTGCTGGGTTTCTGGAGGTCTCACCTTGTGCACATGGTTTAAGATTAGCAAACACCTCAAGGGGATACTGTGGCAGCATTTTAGGCTCACTTCCCTGAGGTTTTCTTCTCTCCGGGATTTCGCTCCTGAAGTCCTAGCTACTTTGGCAGACCAAACTCCACCCTTTGTCTCTCAACCAAATGGGATGGCTGTTTTCTGCTAGGAATTTACTGCTCTATGCCTGGAGTTTGCAGTGCCCTCGGGGAAGTCAGAATGAATGTGGGCAGCTTCCTTCGGGGATTACACTCCTTGGGTTCTGCCCGCATTGGTTTGCTCCCCAGTGCCTCTAAAAAGATGTGATGTACATGTTTTAGCTTCATAGTTGTTTTCAGTGGGAGAGTTAGTTCCAATCACAAACTAGTCTATTGTCACCAGAAGCAGAAATCTGGCGGTAATCATTTTAATCACCGTTGTTAATTTCCCCACAGTGGCTTCTCCACGTGATAACTCGATTGTCACAGGTTCACGTGGTAGAGCACCAGGTTTATTTATTTGTTCCTTCATACACTAGACATTTTTTGAGCTTCTGGTCATGCCAGCTACTGTTTTAGACACAGATAGCAGTAAATGAGATCAGATCTCTGCCACTTTAGGACTTACAACCTCTTGTTTCATAGAAAAGCACTAAAGGATTTCTATGTGGTAATGAACTAATTAAAAACTTATGCATAGATAAGAGGCGGACAGAGACTAAGCCCTTTTAGATTATGACACTTTGCTATCTTATACAAATATTTTTACCCTTCTAAAAAATTCTGCACCCTATTCACACGCATGCATCAAAACTTGGCCCACCTTTCGAAAGCTAAGATATAATGCTTAATTCCCTGTCTGTGAGTTTCTGTATCATACAGACAAAACAAGCACCTGAAAAACTCATTTTTTTGGAGCACAAGTATATGACAATTTGAATTCAAACTGCAGGAACTGACCTATGGAGAACACACTTAGCTCTGAAATCAAAACTTTCTATGAATGTCAACATGAGATCCGATGAAAAATCAGCCCACTTGTGGTTTCTCATTTTTCAGTTTTGACAGAACATTCTACATGCTACAAAGCACTTATTAAATGCTTTGAGATACTCAAAAAAAAAAAAATGGTTTGATGTTCCCAGTCTCCCAGAATAGCTTAAATGTCACTGTTACCCAGAGAAAAATATAACCTAGGCCCATGTCATTGTTCAGACATCACAGTCCAATCAAGAATTTTATTCCTCTCTTTTTTGTTATTCTCTCCCACTTCAGAAACGTCACGTATTCCAGAGATGATAACTGTACTTCCGATTACAATCCATTTTTATGTAATCAAAAGGCAGTCAGAGAACTAGAACATCATCATATAGAGTAGCTCTGTAGAAGCAGGGGTACACTTAGAGGACGGCTCAAGAATCCTGGAATTACAGCCCTTCTGGAATGGTTTAAAAACTACCAGTGAAAGTGAATAAAGCCAGACAAATATTATATCACATGTGATGTAATTCCATTGACATGAAATGTACAGAATACACATATCCACAGAGAGAGAAAGTAGGTTCATATTTTCCAGAGGATGACAGGAGGGGGATCTGGGGAGTGACTGCTTAATAGGTATAGTTGATGAGGTTTGGGGGTGATAAAATGATCTGCAATGAAATAGTAGTAAAAACCATTGAATTGTACACTTAACATGGAGAATTTTATTTTACATGAATTATCTTTTTTAACCCATTTCTCGTTTAGAAAAAAAAAGTGCAGCTCACTGCCAGCATTAATTTAATTTTATATAAACACGCTCTTTGAGGCTGAAGCAAATATGATTGATTTTCAGTGTGAAAATAAAATACAAAAACTGTTCTTAGAGTTATTTCTAAACAAAACTTGCCTCGAATCCTAATGTAACAGAAATGTGTACATAAATCAGATTCATCAAATGAATCTTCAGCTGACAACTGTTCGAGAACGATGCTATATTTTCTAGGATTTGATACCTCTCAGCGATTGGGAATTACTGCATTTTGTAAATGGAAATACTACTAAAAATAGAATATGACAAATAGAATGATGTCATTTATTTCCAGAGACTATCAATATACTAGAGCAATACTAAAGCAATACGAAAGTGAGATATTTCTTGGCAAACTTTAGAGTAATGTTAGGACTGTACCCTGCGAGTTATCTCGGGGTAAATGGCGCAAATGCTGCCACTAAGTATGCTCCGGGCAAATGGGAAATGGGTTAATAAAAATCTCTACCCTCACACTCTGTGTCTCTACTCTCCTGCCTGCCTCTCTCTCTCTCTCTCTCTCTCTCTCTCTCTCCCCCCCCCCACTCTCTCTCCTCTCTCCTCTCTCTCTCTCTCCCATACACACACACACACACACCTCTGCCAGCCAGAAAGGATAGCCTTATATCCTTATTTTGAGGAAGTTCTAACATCCAGCTTCCTCTCTTTGGCAGCAACTCTGTCTGAAGCGTAATTTACATTATGGTTGGAAAATCTTCTCTTACAAACAGAAATTAAGTTCTGGGGGACAAAACAAACCTATTTCTTGCAGATAACACCAAAATGCCAGCCTAGCAGAAAGAGGGCACCTCCTTGGGACTATGTTTTATCCCATTTGGGGTAGCATTTGGGTAGGTATCAAGGTGCCGTGTGTTTTAACGAAGCTCACATCCAGTTTACCATCACTTTCGTCTCCTCTCTGAGGAGTCATCCTCTTCATTTACTCTCATCAACATCGTGGGACCACCAGGCTCTTGTTTTACATGTGTTTTTCTTTGGCGAATTCTGCCCTCAAATTTTTTCTCATCCTACCCGTATTAACTTTCTCTCTGAAATAGGTCCATTGGTGTACATTTAACAGAAATGCTATTTTATTTATTCATGAAGTCATTTGGAACAGATTTCTTGTTCTCAGACATAATACCATTGAAATATCAGAAAATTATGCTACTAATGACTTTGCCATGTTACTAAGTCAGGGACTATGCTGGCTTCCTTTACTGTAGAGAGGTAAACATCTTTATCCTTGATAACTTATCTATACTCATTGAATGCAAGTTTTGTCAGTATGAGAGTGAAAGTATCTTTTTATTCACCCATTGAGACACTACATGAGTCTTTGCTTTTTGTTCCTGGCAAAGATGAACTATATTGAAGAAAATTAATTAGATTTCAAATTTTTCAAAATGCTTTTATAGCAAATGTAAATAAAATGGTTTCAAACTGCAGATTGTTTTTACAGAAAATATTTATGGGAAGAGTATATATTGCAGCACTGTAAAATCAGTACTTTTTATACATTTTGAATGTGAATGTTTTGAAGGTATTTTTTAATAGTAACCAGCTATTGAAAAATTTTTCTTAAAGTATTTAGAATAAAGCACACCTCAAATGTATGAACAAGTGTAAGTATTTTGTATCATTTATCAAGTTGCATATGAGTTTTAAGACAAGAATGGTCTGGGAAGGTAAATATTTGTTTATAATCATTTTACTGAGTAGTTCTAGTATGTATTTTAGATATTTGAGTAAAGTGCATTGTCCAAGTATTCTAGATTTTTTTTATTTCAGTGTCCTTGTTTCCGAGCCTAGTGTTGGCTTTTTAATGTTAGAATAATCAAATTCCACTCACCTAAAATAGAAAACTTTTCCTAATGAATACATTTAGTGAAAAACTTGCATGTTTAAAAATTCTAATTAGAATTTTTAAATTGACTTCTTCGGATCCTATGTATATTATAAAACCTAAAAAGTTAACTATTGTGTGACTATTATACTTAATGTATAATCATTATAGAGGCTTTTTTTAAAAATGAGTTTCTGCACTGGTTCCATGTTGAGTTTCTCAAATGTTAGAAGACTATAGTAAAGGGTTTTGTTTTAAATCTGGTAGCGTATTTAGGAATTATTCAGTTATAAGTTACAATGTCAAGTCATTTGCATTAGAATTACTTACAATTAGGTTGTATTAACAGTCTATCTAAATACATGCCTTAGTTTGGAAGAAAAAATAATATTCTACTTTCTAGTTATTTAACAAGTAACTTGGTTGTTACTAGTTACTTAGTAGTTTGGTATTATGAAATACACCTGCGTACGTGTGTGTACACACACATATTTGGGGTTTACCCAGCACCTTATTAATAAGATCCATTTCTTAAATTGACCATCTGTGCAATTATGACTCCCACCTGTCCCGAAATACTCTGTGGTATGAATGATGAATCAACCAAGAGGTGTGAGATATCTGCATTAGTTTCTTTCTGAATGAAAGATTTGGATACAAACAGTTCAAACTAGTAACACCAGATCGATTTAACTAGAGAACTAATATGGCTGGAACAGGTAATGCTCCAGAGTCCCAGGATTGTTTGAATGTGGCTTTGAAGATGGTTAGGGTTTTGATTTACTACAAAGACTTCAGAGTGCTAAACCTTGGTTATTTAAAACATCCATAGATAGTAGGTATTCATTTTTTAAAGATTAAGTAAGAAATAGATTTTATTTACTTGTTTGATGCTATCTAGCCACTGTGAATGTATTGCTCGTTTTTTTTTTGTTCGTTTTTGTTTTTTGTTTTGTTTTGTTTTTTAGCTACTTAATCGTTGGTGTCTTAATGGGAAATTTTAGTTTGATTAATGAACTCTTTCTACTAGGTTTTGTTTGTTTGAATGTTTTTCTTGGTTGGTTTTGGAGTTTTGGGGAGCATGGGGAGATAATAACCTAAGAAATTTCTGTAGCAGAAAATAGTATAAAACTATATATGTCCCTTATAAAGTTGTGGCATTTAGAGGAATTGCTCAAAGCTTATGTTGGGAGATAGGAAAATTAAGCAAAGCATCATGGTGAATTTTTTTTTTTCACAGTGAATTCATCTTATGTATAGAATGATAAGCATATTTAACACTTTTGGCTAACATGCTGGGTTTTGTTTTTTATTGTAACCGCTTTGCAAACTTAATAACGTTCTTCCCTGATAAGAGGCTCCTGTTTGTTCAAAGATAAATATTTTAATACAGAGAAAATGAAAGGCATACATATACCTCTCATATGGCAAACTGTAAATTAGAGGTATTTCATTACAGCATTAGATGCCAGCCATGCTTAGAGCTTGAAATATACTGTTTTTCATTAAACCTTGCACTTTACATTGAAAGCACTTTCAGATCAGATCTTATCTGGGTGAGTTTCATGTGATTGGAGTTAATACATAAATAGTTGCTCCTTTGAAGGAATTTAGACCTTAGATTCTAATGTGGATGAGAATCACTTGTCAAGTTGCATATGAGTAGATTCGAGAAACCATTTTAGATGACGTTTCCATTCTTTTTTGTAGCTGAATGGCTTGGGCATACCGCTGTGTTCTAGGAGTATCACTGAATAATACTATTTCTTTATATCGAACAACATACTATTGAATTAGCTCTTTCGTGTTCACAAGAGCACTGCTACGATTGGGGACACTGTGTGTCGCAGTTAGATGCAAAGCTGACCATTGTGCAGGAGCCTCTTGCAAGGACCTAAGTGTCAGGAAGCTGTGAGTCACGAAACCAAGCCCGTCAATCACGCCTCCCTTAGGGCTCCAGCTTTGTTCCTCAGCACTGAGTTTTTAATAATATCAGCATCTTAAGAAAAGCACCTTTATCTTCTAAAACAAACAAACAAACATACATACAAAAAACAAACAAACAAAAAAAAAACAGGTTTACCAAGAAAAGCCCTCTCGCTTCCTTCATTCTCCCCTGAGCCCTTGGCTTTCACTGAAGAATAACTGCTTTATGTGTGACACTTTCCATGAGTATTGCTGATGGTTTTGCGAAAAGGAAGTGGGAAGGCAGTTAGTTTGGTAATCCATTTCCAGACTGGTCACAGACTCGGTGACCCCGAGCAAGTCACTCAGCCTCTCTGTGTCTCCTTTTTTTCATTTGTAAAATGAGAATAATTATACCTGTCCTTCCCTATCTCACAAGTATAGATGAAGGATCTGTTAAAGAAAAAAAGGAAAAAAATCTATGATAAGGTGCATTGATCTCAGAGATGGGCAGAATATAGATGTAGCTGTTATTAAATAATAAAGACTTTGTTATATAGCAACTTAATTTTTAAAATGCCTTTGCCTGATTCTGTATAGTGAATACCAACTAACATTTTGAAGTAGAAATTGAGAGTAGGTAGGTTTAAAATTAAATAGATTTTTTAATATGGTCACAAATAGCATTAGTAAAAATGTATAGTGTATCGTATAGATCTGAATGTGGGTTCAAGGTATAGTGTATATTATAGATCTAGAATGTGTGTTAAAACATCGTGATAGTAAGCTAATCTGCAGAACGTCTTTGTTATTTGAGTTGACTTCATTTTTTCCAAAGGGCTATGCAGTTGGTTAAATCAAACCCTAGTCATAGTAGTATTTTTAGCAGATCCCGGAATCTTAGTGTTTAGGAGCCTTAGTGCTCAGAGCAACTTCCTGTCAGAAGCAAAGTTCCTTCGTGGTGACATCACTGACAGGTGCTTGTGTATTCCTCTTCCTGAAGACCTTGGAAAAGGGGGTGTGCTGCCGCCTCACTCCTTTGATGTGTAACTTTTGATCAAGAAGTTCCTGAAGCATTTGAACTTTTGTATTGAACACTGTCCTTATGTAAAGGACATGGGTTTATCATATTTTCTGGATTTTGTTTTGGGCATGGTTTCTCCCTTTGACTTGGGTGTTTTCTCCACTTTGTTAATAATTTGAAAACGTTGTCTTCCCTTTTCATTTGTATCTTCTTCCATGTCGTATTTATGGTAGCAAAGAGAGAAAGAATGTCTATTTTTAAAATGGACCGAAATCTTGGGCTTCTGTTATTTATTATCTTACTATGGCAACTGCATGGATTACTATCTCTTGTTTAAAGGTTCTTCAAAACGAGAAGCCTTTCCTTTCAGGTCAATGCCTGGTAAGCAATTTCAGGAGCTCTGGGGAAGAGGAGGCTGATGGGACCCCAAAGTAGAAAGCAGGGTCGGAATGTCCTAAGGAGCACAGTTCCAAGGTGTGGCTTGCTTCTGTGGCACCAGCTGCCAGATAAGAAGGCTGTGAAACAATGTGTCAGTTTGCCGTTAGCAGGTCAGGTTTGGGGATATCTCTCTCTCTCTGTCTCTCTCTCTGTCTCTCTCTCTCTGTCTCTCTCTCTCTCTCTCTCTCTCTCTCTCTCTCTCTCTCTCTCTCTCTCTCTCTCTCTCTCTCTCTCTCTCTCTCTCTCTCTCTCTCTCTCTCTCTCTCTCTCTCTCTCTCTCTCTCTCTCTCTCTCTCTCTCTCTTTCTCTCTCTCTCTCTCTCTCTCTCTCCTACTTTCTCCCACCCTTCTAAAAGAAGCTGTGCTTGATCTTGCTACAATCCTTGTTACCATTTTAGGATGGATCAGCCATAGGCTAAACCCTGTAGCAGTGATTATTTGCCTGTAGCCACCAAATTAACTATTTTACATAATTTTAAACAGTTCTTTGCTGTCTACTCATATCAGCGGTTAAAGGTGGTCTTTCAGGCAGAAGAATCAGCAGCCAGAGTTCGATATTTCTAAAATAAAAGACCTATACTCAGTGCCCCTTTAAAAAAAAAAAAAGTCTTCTTTCATGCATGCGGGTACAGGTTCATCTCTGGCCAAAACTTTGTTTCCAGTTTCAAAAGGCCTGGTTCTGAAAGTGTCTTTGTAACCATTTTTTTGCTGCTCTGTTAGTCTCCGGATAAGTAGTAGCTAATCCATCATGCCCTAAATATGATAGGAACATCTATTTCGCTCAGACCCCCAGACTTCCTCTGGATCCCAGCTCAGACCGAGTACTCATTTGTCATCAAGGGAGGGAACTATTCTGTTTGTAAGAACTGCTTGCATTTTTCTTTTGTTGGTCTTTGCCATATTCCGCCTGGCTTAATGAGATTTGTTTTGTTTTTCTACCTGCATAGCTGTCTTTCTCTCCCACAAACCTTACCCCCAAAATTTCCATTATGAAAAATTCCTTTTTATTCAAGAAAGAAGCAGAAAGTTATTATGCAAAGTCTGTAAAAAGGGTTTGCTTTGGGAGTAGATGATTTCTTATTTTGGTTGTAAACATCAATTTGGATGGCAATTAAACAGGTTTTTAACCTCTTTGAAAAAGGTCTTCTGGGGCAAACCTTTGACAGAGTTGCTCAACTGGCATGTAATTAGAATTTTATTTACATGGCTTTTCCCCCTAAGTCTCTGGAGGAACGTAGGATATTCTTAATATTAAAGAAATTAAGTTATTTCTCATGTCAAGGATCAATTGTATTTTATATCTGCGTTTCATACCATCTTTTTTTATTTTTAGTATTAATCTAGTATTAATTTTCCCCAAAAGGAGTAACTTTTTTTTTTTTTGCTTGATACTGCCTACATTGAGTAAGTAGTAGCTTTTCTTTACCTGCTTTCCTGAAACACATATTTATAATACTTTATGGTGGATTTTTTTAAGTGATTAATTCTAGCTGGGCTAGAATCTTCAAATATTAATTTATACTCAACGTTTCCTCGTCTGGGATTATTTAGACAAGCTAAACATTACATGTTTCTTTTGTTACTGTAAATATGCCTAGTTATTTCATTGTTCTCTGAATGCTTTATTATAGTGATAATTGATACTGCTATTGATTAAAGGTAAACTATATGGAATTAAGAATTTTTATACTAGGAACTATTTATTGAGAATTTTCAGAATTCCCTAGCTACTTGTCTTCACTATTTAAAAGAGGCATGTATTTTTTCCCCCTTCGTGGTCTGAAAGTTAGTTTTCCCTTTGTGTTGAGTTGTATCGACTGCAAAACACACATGAATGAAAAAGTGGACGTATCGTAGAAATGTGATGTTTTCTTGCGTTAGGCGTTTGGCCACCCAGTTTTCTGTATGGGTTTTATTTCTAGCAAAGCGGTAAGGGCTTACTTTTTACCAACTTCTGTGTGTGTGTGTGTGAAGATGTATTTGTTGAAGCTTTAAGAAAAGAATAAACCCGTCAATGTTTAAATACTTGATACACGATTTAGATTTGTGGGCGTGTTTTTACTGGGGGGAGAGTGTTACAGTATGTTGGGGGGTTTTTTTTGTGTTTTTTTTTTGTTTTTTTGGAATTAAGTGAGATTACCAAAGAAACAACAGTATATGTCAATAATTTTGCGTGTTGGGAGAATGACTCAACTTCCTGGTACTGAAATTATGAGTAGGTCCCTGAATGCAGGGTTTTCTATTGTTCTCTTAACTGCTCTGCTAATGACCTAAGAGAAGTCAAGGAGGAAGCCACAGTTCCTTTGCTATCCTGACCTCATATGTCACAGGCATTACTTCTCCAGAAGCCAGCAACCAAGTGTAGCCACGCTTAAGGAGAGGAGAATTAGGTCCCACCTTTTAAAGGGAGGGGCACTAAAGAACTTGTGGGCGTATTTTTAAATCTCTGAGGGTGCCGATTCCTACTCCTCCATTTTACTAACCATGAGATGTTGGGTTTTACTCTCTAAAGCGAGTATGACACAATCTTCTCAAAGGGTAGAAATATCGATTCAATATTTTTAAAAGCACCTAGCACCACCAAGCTTGACCCACCGTAGGTGTTTGATAAATGGTGGTTACTGTTCTCTAGATTCTGGGAAAAAGACCAAGGCTGGAGTCTCTGCCGATAGTACAGGTACAGATGGAACCCACATGGCAGTGAGAAAGTGTTTGGAGAGAGACGCTCCCCAGCAGCCCCATGGTCCAGGGACCTTGCCCTGCAGCCCTGTCCTGTGGCTCTCCTTGGCTGAGTCAGAGAATAAGTGAAAAGAGGCATGAGTGCAGAAACTCCAGCCTCTGCGCTAGAGGCCAAAAAAAAAAAAAAAAGGCCCAAACAGTGCCATCTCCCAGTTTCTCCAGCTGAGCAAATCTCTCCCCC
Source organism: Macroglossus sobrinus (assembly GCA_004027375.1). NCBI lineage: Eukaryota > Metazoa > Chordata > Mammalia > Chiroptera > Pteropodidae > Macroglossus > Macroglossus sobrinus. The sequence goes on from PVKZ01001978.1 coordinate 232,001, forward strand.
TTCTCCCCTACTTCCTGGAGTGACCCTGCTTGGGGTCAACGACCCTGAGAGACAGCTTTTCTCAAGGCACTGTGATCTCGCCCTCAACCAGCTAAAACAAAAATTTGAGAGTGAAATAAATGTGTCCTTAAGTTAGAAGCTTGGTTTGTTATTTGGCCCAAGCGGAAAGCTTCATTTGTTTATGGCTGGCTTTGGACTCCCCAGTAGCTGGGCTGTGTGCAATACACTATTCGTTTATAATTTGCATTAAGTTTGCAACTGCAGGACCTCTTTGTAAGGCTTTGTTTCAAATTGGATGCATAAAAAAAAAAAAGAGCAACAGATTTTTTATTTACTGGCGAGGAAACCTGTTTGTCAGTTGTTAATGGCTTTACAGCATAACTCTTTTTACAATCTTAGCCCTTTCTTATTTCTTAGAAATTATACCCCAGGCCCCTGCTTCCAGAACCCTGTTCTTGATTTCTGTCCCCTTCCACTCCCTTCTCTCTGGGCCCTGAAACCTCCTGACCAAATAAATGGGAGAAGTTTGCTTTCACTACATACAAATAGCAGAGAATGGTGGGGTCTTCCAGGCACAGGCAGAGAGGAAGTGAGCCACGGGGGATAACAAACAGGATTGCTCTGTGAGGACTGTTCTCAGCAGGTTCTGTTCTTTGATCCATTCTCAAATCCAAGCAGACTCAAAAACCAGACTCGGGCTTCGCCTTCTGTGTTTCTTTAAACTCCAGTCAGCTATGCGGTGTGTGCTGTCAGCTGAGACAAACGTGATTCTGAAATCTCAGAGCCAGCCCCACGGATTAACGGCTACCCCAGGCATGTGTTCAGCTATTTATAAGACGGAGAAGTAATAATCCCCAGTGTAAAACCAGGCAATACCAAAGGCCAGGGACTAAGATGCAGTGTAAAGGTACAGGGTGAGTGGGACAGCCTCAGACCACTTCACTGTCCCAGACAAGTGGCTCCTGCTTGCTGCTGCTGCCTCCTCTGCATGGTTCCTTTGCACAGTGATCAGCTGCAAATGACACTGAGCCACATGCTCGGATTAGGCCAAGAATCTCATTCTCGTAAGAAAATAATGTGTGTCAAGCATGCATGGATGTTTCTAGTGAATATTATTACTGTTCATTCTGTTAGACTTTCACAGTCACAGATGAGACAGCGAGCAAAACTACCCGTCAGTACTTTCTCAATTGTCCCCTTGTGGTAGTTTGAGGCTGCAGCTGGTATTGCTGTGGAACTCACAGGGAACATAAATTGAAGCCACCCTGGGTCCCTTCACTGAACAATGTGGTGTGACCCCAACGGCCTAAAAAAAAAAAAAAATCAAAACAATGGATGGACCAGCCTGGCAGAAAAGTCAGAATCAGCCTGTGGTGGAAGATCTAGGGAAGGCTCTGCCTTCAAGTCCCAGCTCCTCGGCCAGCTCGATACCACCCCGCAGGGCTGCCTGAGTTCCCGCCATTAGTGGGTCAGACCTCTCTGGGCCTCAGTTTCCTGATCTGCAAAATAGGGATTGTGTTTTTATCCCTGAGTCACTTTCTCTTTGTAACAGGCCCTCAGGCTGCAGGAGACTGCAACAGTCTCTGGGTAATTCGTTACACTGTATATTATATAGGAAGTCTCTGATACTTTCAGAGTGCTCAAAAATTATAGTAGCTGTTGATAGATTACAAGCACCCAGGGAGGGTCTAAGGCCAGTGATACACTGTGATACTCTGCTTGAAGGCGGAGCCTAGAGCAGGAAGAGCCAGCATGACCTCAAGAAGCTGGGCCTGATAGCCCTGCAGGCAGTCTGGGCAGAGGGGACGGTAACGGGCCCGCGTGATGCATCGCAAGTGGAGGCTGACCACCACCACCACCTCCACCTTGACTGTGTTGATATTACTAGGACGAGGAGAGGGGCACAGTGAGCTGAAGTCTAAATTTCCACTTGACACACAGACTTGCCTGAGTTGACCCATTTGGGATGCAGAAGAATACGGTGATAGGGATAACAGTTGTTACCGATTTTCTCTACCTTATCAGACACAGAAGCTGTGTTTACTCGCAACCCGCCTTGGACCACTACTGATTCCAAGCATATGTGCCAGTTGCAAAGCTCTGGCTTAGAGATGGGGCTCTTGAAACAGGCATTTGCACCCGATGCTCCGCCTGGAATTCCAAGGTTTTATTTCTTAAGCTTAGCGGTCGCACAGAGGTGTTCATCGTAGGATTCCGTGTGACTTTTTTGCACACTGGAAATATTTCAAAATGGCTTTTAATTTTAGAAGGACAACATAGTCCTAGTCGCACCAGCAGAGAGTAGCCGGTTCTTGATTACATAACCTGGAGGAGAGGAACAGTGATTCAGTAATAGAGAACTGCAAGCAACAGATTAGTTTTGTTCCAAGCAGTTTTAAAGCATTCCCTGAACCACTGGTAAGGGAGACAGTCTTCCCTGAGCCATCCACAGGCCCACTCTGAGAGGGGAGTTCCACTGTGTGGAATGACCTATGCTGAATATGTGTGTGTGGGGGAGGCGGGTGAATAGTAGGGAGGAGATATTAAGATCTCTGTTCATCTGACCAACACAGAAGAGTTTGTTTCCATGCTCTCCACACTCAGGGCAGCCTTGTTTTTGTTCTCATCTCTCTGCCAGGGTCTGGGCTCTGGATAGTCCTGTCAATCTCTCTGAGTGCTGGCCATGTTCTCTCATCTTTCCCAGCTCTGATGGACATAAAAGTAATTTGCCAGGTGTCCCACTCAAACTTTTTTGTTTGGAAGCAACCATAACTACCTCTGAAGCAAAGAAGGGAATGGATGACAGGAAGTGGGAGAACCGCAGGACCCAAGGAATAGAGAATGAGGCCTGGCAAGGGCAGGAAGCTGGGCTGGCCCTTGGGGCCTGGAGAACAAAAGACGGTGGCTTATTGGATCTGGCCCTCTGTGCTAATGGGTGTCACACAGAGCTGTGTGAGTGCATGTGTTTCTTTTGTCCTTTAACCTATGTCCCTCCAAGCAAGACTCAGCTACCTAAAAGGAGGTCTTGGCTCCATAGGAAGGCACCTGCCGGCCTTGGCTGGAGGAGGGCTGGGCATCTCCCTGACAGGCACTGAATAAATGCTTGTTTGAGGTCATTCCTGAAAAGTCCAGTGGGAGCATAACCAGCAATGGACGCCAGGCAGATACATCAGTCGCCACTCCCCAGCTTGTCTGCTCTCCTTGTTTTTTTTGTCTGGCGTTTTTCATAATCTCTTTCCCCAGCAGATTCCAAACTCCAAGAGGACAAGGACATTTTTCTCCTCCTCTGCCTTCTTAGGAGAGATGGGAAGGGAGGGATCCCAGCACCATCCCAAACACTCAGGAGCTGCTTATGACACTGAATTCAGTGAAATCAAAGAAAAATGGACATGCAGATCGTTTCAAAGGTCGTTCTGGCAATTAAAACATTTTTGTACTCTGAAGTGACAAGGATGGAATACATCAAGCCAGCTTTGTTGCGAGGCCTCATTACCCTGGAAGCTTTTTTGCTCAACCCCCCCCCCCACCACCTTCAGCCCCGCCCTGGGTTGGCTGATTCCCTGTGGCATTGCAAAATAGTGGAATAATTTTGCCATTTATTGTCAAGACACTGCATCCAACAATGAGGGTTTTATTCTGAGATGTCTGAAAAGAGGCTCGATACATGCCAATTATTAATGTCCATCTTTGAGGAAGAAAGGAATGCAGATTGCAACAAAGTTGCGTGGACTCGCTCTGTTGAGCCTGGAGCCCCCGTGTTTCCCTTTGCAACTTGAAAGAACGTGACTCATCGCCTCAGCCAAAGGCCACATTCATTCTCCCAATCATTAGTGCACCTTACTGTCTGAGAAGTGTAGTTAGCCCCTATAGTTAGGCGTCAAACATTCTCTCGGAGAAATCGTCACCAGGGCCAACCCGGTGGCCAGCCTTCATGGAAGCATCAGTCACAACAGCCAAGAAGAGGAAACGGCCCGTGAGCACGACTGCTGAATGGTTGGATGAAGGGTAGCATCCACACAACGGGACAGTATCCGACCATAGAGATGAATGAAGTGCTGCTACGTGCTGCAGTGTGGAGGGACCTTGAAAACGTGGTACTCAGTCAAAGGAGCCAGTTGGAAAAGAGCACATCTTGTGTGATTCCACCTCAACGAAATGGCCAGAACAGGCAAATCCATGGAGACAGAAAATCAATGAGTGTTTGCCAGGGGTTGCTTGGAGGGCTAGGAGTGACGGCTAAAGGGTTCAAGGTTTCTTTTGGAGTGACAGAATGTGCGAAAATTGATCATGGTGATGGTTGCACAACACCGTGAATATATTAACGATGACCGAATTATATACTTTAAATTGAGACTGCGTGCTGTGTGATTTATATCTCAAGCTTGTGTTAAAAAGCACATATTCTAACACACTACGCAGATGTTACAGGTGGCTTCTTAGCATGACAATTCTAGTCAATGAATGTTCCTTCATTCTAAAACTATGGCATGCCAACTGTCGACCCAGCTGACGTGGAGGATGTTGAAGTGACCGAGACCCAGTCCCAGCCTTTCTGAGACTCACGGTCTGCACAGAGAAGCAAACACCCGAATGCCTCTAACAGATGAGGGAGTGTAGAGACCTGTGAGAATAATACCACAAAACAAAAACCAAAATGACAAAGGAGAGAGCTGGAAATCCCCGATGCTCTTGCCTCTTGGGGACGGAGATGAGCCTGGTGAAGCGGGGAGGTGGATTTCAGCCAGGATTTCCCTTCTCCTTCCTTTGGGGGCTCTCCAAAGACACCCCCAGTGAATGGATGGGTGGACTAATGAGCCTGGGGCAGCTGGGTGTCCTGGGGGTTGCATGAGGATGAAGGCCTGGCCTATATTGCCTGGGGGGTCCCAGCCCACCACACAGGGACGCTGAGACAAGTTGACACAGAGTCAGTGACCTGCGGAAGGCAGCAGGTGAGAGATGCTGGTTTGCGTGCCCAGGATGGAGTGCCACGACCTGCTTTGGCTCTTTCCCGATTGTGCTCCTGAGACCACTGTGTGTGAGCAGATGCCTCCTGGGCCTGCCCCCGGCACTGAGGGCTGTGTGGCAACGGATGGTTTAAATCGCGTTAGGGATGAGATGACAGACCCATAGCCCATCCCTGAGACCAGTCTGTGGGGCAGCTGACTCTGCCCCCCCCGTCTTATAGAGACCTTTTCCTCTTCTTCTTCCTCTTTGTCCAAGTACCTGAGCAGCAACTTGCTCCATCAAACCCTGCTCCCAAGAAAGGTGGTGATCCCCCGCTCCCAAGTGCGTACCAGAGCCTCCCCATATGGGGTGAAGCCCCACTAGAGGGGCCCTGCAGACGCTCAGGGGTGGCAACACCCCCAGACTCGGCCATGAGCCCCACTAATGCACACAAAGCAGCAAGGGCCCCTCCATGGGGATTCTTGGCCTCCATCAAAGGCATACATGACCAGCTGCGCTGGAGGGGGCGAGGATGGGAATTTTAAACTTTATCTTTCATTGTAAAAAGAAAGTTCACCCCTAGATAAAACAGCACTTTAGGTGAAGAACTTAGCTTTTGGGGCTCGAGGTCAGAGCACCCAATGGAGCCCAAGAAGCTGCCTGTCATGAAGTGGAGAGAGTCTAATTTTCCCTCCCAGCCCCACCTCCTTTTCCACGGGGACAAAGCCCGGGACTCTTGAGTGAAAAGCTTAGAAAGCAGCAAAGAGGAAGAAGCCAGACTTGCAGGAAAACCCTCCAGGCCATTCACGATTCCCATGACCCTTTGTCACCCCAGGAGGAGCCGGAGGCCTCCAACCCGCCCTGTGACTCACTTCCTCACTTCCCTCCACACAGCTGTGGCTCGTCTGAAGGACAGTGGTGCTGCGGTGCCCCAGCCTGCTCTACTGTCCCATCCTCCACCTGGGCGCCCGCACCCTCCTCTCGCCACCCCCTGTGCCTGGCTCTCCTTCAGGAAGCCCCCTCCCTCAGTCCTGCCCTCGGTTGCAAGACACAGAAGCCAATCCTGGCTCATCCAGGCAGAGATGGGTTAATCTCGGGTGGTTCACACCCTCTGGGAGGAAGGGGACCTGGTGGGAACTGGGTGGCCAGTGACAGAGGCTGGAAATCCTCCCCAGGACTGTTCTAGCAAAGAGAGAGAGACAGCACTGTCACCACTCCTGGGCGTGGACACCCATGGGCACCTGCACCAGCTCCACCCAGAGCATTCAGAACAACCTCGACCAAATCCAGTGCAGCTGTCCTGGGCCCTGAGTGGCGTCTGCCCGACAGGGCTGAGGTCTACCTGCCATCATTGCAGCCACAAGGGAGTTTGTCACCACGAGTGGCTGACGTTTTCAGTTTCTCTAATGGAAGGAAGATTGTGCCTGATCAGGTGGGGGATTCCTCAAAGACAGGAAAAGAGATAAAGATCGCAGATGGCCACAAAACAGGACACATGGCCACTCCGCCTCCCATGAGTAAGGGCATCTAATTCCATTCTTTCTGCTCCCTGCCTTCTCTGACCAGCACAGTCTCTGAGTTTGATAAAAGACACACTCCGGTGGTCATGGCTGAGTCAGCCAATCGACACGTGCTGAGGTTCCACGCCAAGGGCAAGGACACCATTTCCTTGGGAAGGAGCCTTAGAAGAGTGTTCTGCACGCAGCCCTCAGTGCTGTTTTCCTCTCTGGCAAAAGGGTCAGCGTCCCTGGACTGCAGCAAAACAGAAGCGGTAACACGAGGACATCTTTAAAAAGATATCCTTTCACATCTTAAAAAAGAAATCTGGGTGGGGTGAGGATCAGTGTATTATCTGTCATGCTCCTGAGCAATAGAGACATTTAACCCATCTAGTCCACTGTAGTTCACCATAAAATAACTTCTTAGAATAGACATTGCTGTCAGCATCTTTCTGCTGACCACAGGCTATTCTGGGCAGGATTTTGAAAATGAAACTGATTTATTAAAAGCTTGCAACAGGAGGCACAAAGATTGACTTGACTGCCCTGCTGTGGAGTGAGCCCCAGGCTGTGACCCAAGGTGGTGAGGGTGAGTCCCCAGGGGATGCACCTGTGGTCTGAAAGCTTAGTTCTCTTGTCCTCACTGTCCCTAACTGACTGGCCACATGACCCTGGGAAAGTCACATAGGTCTCAGTTTCCTTGTCTCTAAACCAAGTTGAACCCATCAGGAGTCTTTGGGTGGCATGAAAAATAATACCAATGGAGCCACTTCAAAATGCAGTCAGATCTGCCATTCCAGAAGAATTGTCTTACACATCTTATTCCTCAAAACTTTGGAATGTTTAAACGGGGCAAAATAACCTTTAAACAGGGCCTAAAGCAGCATCATATTCCAAACAACTGTTTGCAAAGCTAACGATAAAGTGGACATTCTGCCTAGCAGACTTAAAACTAAAGACATTTTTGAGAATTAGCACCACCATGTATATAAAGAATAACTTTGCTTTTTTTTGCACCTATAGATATTCCTTCCTTCTATTCATGCAATAATCGCCCTTCCCTTTCTCATAAAAACGCCTTGCCTTCACTCTCTAGTCAGAACACTATTTGGGTTTCTGCCTGGATCAATACTTCCCAAATAGTAATTTGTTTGGATCACAAATGAATGCATATTGCCCCTTACTCTGACCGTTTTCTTTTAGGTGGACAGTGTGGCAGCTAACAGGAACCCACATGGGTCAGCGAGGAGGGATTTGTTATCAGAAAACACAGGCCGGGGAGTCTCCTGAAGACTAAAAGGCAGCTGGGCCTCGGGAAGGTTGGGAAAGTGATCTTCTCTTCAACTAAAATTTATGGAGCTGTCACTATATGTGTCAGGCCACGTTCAAGGGCCTGAGATCCAGTGGTAAACAAAACCACAGGATCTCTGCTCTCAAGGACCTTCCAGCAAAGCCAGTAAGCAAATAAATGTGATAGCATTAAAGATGACACACACAAGGAAGACAGCAAAGCAGGCTAATGTGCAAAGCAGGCGGGAGGACAGGCTGCTTTAGAGCAAGGCTCTGAGGAAACGATATTTAAGAAGAGTCTTAATTGTCAGGAGTGAGGCAGCACGGGAGAGAGAGGGGGCAAGAGTTCCAGGCAGAGGGCAGGGCATGTGAAAGCCTCAGGTGGAACCGTGGTGTGCTTGCTTGAAGACCAGCGCACGTGGAGTCCGGTGAACCGGACAGAGCGCGTGACCTGAGTTGAGTCTGAGAGTCTGGTGGTGCAGGGGCTGGGGAGCATCTGGGAATGGATTTCTCTCTCCGCCTCCCATCTCCCGGCCTAGTGTCTGCTTCATTCCTTTCCTTCTTTCTGCAGACTGGTTTCCTCTGCTCCCCAGGCCACTTGGCAGACAGGACGGCCCTTGAGTCCAAAGTTCACCCTTAGAGTCTAGTTGTTCAATGGGCACCACCTCAGTCAGTTTCCAGGAAAGGACTGCTCATGAGTGCATCTCTGATTCAATTACCTGTAGCCAAAACCAGGATAGCTGCTAAGAGCGCTGGTGAGTCCCACAGTTCCACGGCGAGAACAGGGCAGGCATCCGTCAATCATCTACCCCGGAAGCAGTCTCACAGGCCATAAGGAGTTGATTGACATTAGTAGTTCTCAAATTTGAGTGCGCATGAGAATCACACGGGGAGCTTGTTAAAACACACGTGATTGGACCCCACCCTAGAGTGTCTGATTCAGTAGGTCTGGGATGGCACAGCCAATGAATTTGCATTTCTACAAGTTGCAATGATGCTTTCAATGTGTCGTTCCCCAAAGTGGGGTCCACACCCCTGGCCCTGCCCGTTTCTTCAACCTTCAGTTTCCAGATTCGGAAGAAGAATGGAGTACGCGGCCCGGTGTGCAACCAGCATTTCCATCCTCTGTACGTCTGGGTTTCAGAATCACGGTTTTTAAATGTTTCAAAACGTCAGAAATGTCTTTGTTCCCAACCTTGGGTGTCACCATGGGAGAAATATAATTGGTGACCAACCAATGGACTTTGCTCAGTGCCCTAATTACTTAGCGGCGAATCAGTGTATTTCACTAGATTAAACCAAAACAAACCAACCCTGCACTTTCACAAAAGAAAGCAAAGACTTTCCCAGAATAAGTAGGTAAGAATTGTTGTTTCTGGTCATTTTCTTGTCTCTCTGCAGGGTAGATTCATGGCGTGGCTCGCTGCTCAGGGAAGATAAATGCTGGAAGAAAGTTTGGGGACTCGCCTTTTCAGCTTTAGCTGGGGGCCTGGCATATCGCCCAGCGCCGCTGCCTGCGCCAGAGCCTTGTGCGGATTCGCCAATGAAACGCCGAAGAACCCATGACCTCACCGGGAGGCGCTCTCATTGGCTGCCGCCGCGCGCCGCGCCTGTCCCTAGCATTAGAGATGGGGAAGCTGCGCCGTGGGTTCCTAACGCGGTCTGCAAGCCTGGCGGGGTTCTCTTCAAACAACGGATCCCTCCCTCAGAAGGCATTTCTGTTCTTTGACAAAGACTCGAGTATTCTTTTCAACGGACCAAAGTACTGGTTTCCTGCGCTGACCTTAACTGGTGTGTTACTGGAGGTTAGCTGCTGCCTTCATCGTCCCCGTTCCTTTCCTAAAGTACCTGCCAGTATCACAGTTATTTCCCAGGTATTCGAATCCGATGTTTTAACGAGTTTGGTCTTGCTTCTCAGGGGATGAAATTCCGACCCGACTGTGGAATGCTAGTGATCACCCCCACACACAATTAATTAACGTGGGAATTAATTAACTGAGGCCCAGAGAGAGGATATGACTTTCACAAAGTCACACAGCAGGTTAGTTACAGAGGTGAACATCAGATCCAGGTTTCCTAACTAACTCTAAGTTCACTGTCATATACCTTCTCCCACATCCAATCTGAGCTGCCTGAGAGTGAAGGGGGCTGCAATCCAGGAGCCTCGGCTTGTGGGAGAACCCAAGCACCAATAAGCAATAACCCAGGTTTCCTCACCTAGCAGCTGCCTAAGTCTCGCTTTGACAGGAGTGAATCAGGGACCGGAGCCCAGCAGCCTCCTAGAGCAGTGATTAAATTTACAGATGAAATTGCAGGGTGCCTGGACATAAGCTAGTTGGTGATGAGCAGGGATAGAACTTAACCCAGGCCTCCTGCTCTTCTCCAGTGATGACCCCCAAATGCCTGAGGAACAGAATGTCTGTGAGTCCCCAGGGAAAGGTCCATGTGATCAGCATGGCTATCAGGTGGCATGCATCTGATGTGGAGGTAAGAAAACAATCAGAAGTGTTTGTATGCTTCTCTGCCTGGCTGGTGACTCATTTGAGCTCTCATCCCTAACCTCTCTGGCTACCAGGTGCTTTGCTATAGGAAAGGAGACTAAGCTTAGGGGTTTTCTCATCTGACAGTGGTGTGGTCTGGGTTGGATGTGTGAACACTGTGACCCTATTCTGAGTCCAGAGTTTTTGAAAACTCAAGACCACTCTGTTAGATGGTGGGAGTTTGCAAGCAGACTAGACCGGAAATCCTTTTCAAGGCTTGGCTCAGGAGTTACCTCCTTCAGAAAGAGTTCCTGGAGTACCTCCAGGTGGGCTGAGGGTCCCCACTCTCCCCCCTCCCCCCACTGCCACCTACTCCCTGGTGCTCATCTGAATCCAGCTGCAGAGTTGTTGTTCACTTCTTTGCCCTTTTCCCCCAACTAGACTATGAGTTCCTCGAGGGACGGTCTCACAATTTCTGCAGTGTTGTATCTCCAGGGCCTAACATTGTTTGGCACACAGCAGCTGCTCAATAAATCTTTGTTGAATTGACCTGTGATGACTTTGCATACTAGTGGCCTTGGGCAGGGGAAGATCGCTCACAATACTTAACACGAGTGGATTCTGTGTATATGAGGCTCCTTCATACAGAATAAGAGTTAGCTTATTTTTTTAATTAGTAAAATGCTTGAAATGAACACAACTATTTGCTAGTACAACCACCAGATCTCTTGTGCTTACCTAGTTCCTGATTTAGAACTCCAGATGTGTGACTCCACTGCATTATTCAAATCAAACCACTGCATGTATTTTCTTCTGTGCCTGGCCTGCGAGGAAGCTCGGTTTAGTCACATTTAGGAATGGCGCCCTTTCTTGTGTCAGATAAAACATCTCCCCGTATCCATATACTTTCTGATCTTTGTTGTTCATTTACACATTTAAGTAGATATTTTGCTTTTCCAGGGCCTGGATGATGACCTTCTTGGGATACGGGGGGGGGATGGCTTTCACCATACATGAAAGTTGGCACGGAGAGTAAAGATGCTTTCTGATGGGCTTCATCAGTGGGCTTGGGGGAAGCACCCTGGATCACACACGTGTTTTTTGGACTTGCAAAGTTGAAGGCCACCCAAGGAACATAGTATCCAGACATGGCTCATGCCACACCCAGGTTCTCCTTGAGCAGCCAGCCAGCCTCCTACATTTGGCTATCTCTCTCAAATGGCAACAGATGGCAAATTAGAAACGCTGTCTTCAGTGCCAGCAGCAGAGTTGCTCAGCAAGGTTCCCACTAATTTGTCCCTACAGTGGGAACCATGGCTGCAGGCGGCAGCAGGTGGCCCTTGGGAAGAAAGTCAGGGGACCCCAGGGTACTTAAAGGGGAGGAGGGACACAGAGCCATCATGAATCCTTCTCAGAAGCCCTGCTCGGAACAATAGCACTGTGCAGCTTTTACAGGCAGCAGCCTTGTTCATAAGAGCAAACGTGGCACTGGGGATATAAACCTGGAGGATGGATAATTCAGGTGTGATAGAGTCACAGCAGGGAGTGTTACACATCGGAGAAAAGGAAGGAACCACTGCTACAAGCAACAAGGATAAATCCAGGAACATAGTGAGCAAGAAAACGAGTTACAGAACGTGATGCCGCCTTTAAAAAGCGTGGAACCAAACATCAAGTACAGGGTTCCACATGACGCTCATATTATAAGGGGTGGCAGAAAGTGAGTCTGGCGATAAAAGTACTTTCAAAAAAAGCAAGGCAACAATCAACACAAAAATCAAGCTGGTGGTTAACTCTGGAATGGTCAGTCAGTTCTCTGGTGTTCATTTCATTACATAGGTGACTCTTGATTATATGTCTGTGTATGTATCAAATGTCTCATAATGAAATGCCATCCGAAGGCACTGCAGCTGTCATTGCTCAAGGCCCAGGCCTGCGAGCTGGGATGTGGTTCCCAGGCTCCTCATGAGCATCGCTGCGGTGCCTGCATGGCTCGCGCCTCTGGGGCTCTGTGGCTCAGGCAACCAGATGACAAGGCTGCTGCTCAGCATGGCGAGGTCAAAGGTTAAACGTGACTGTTCTGTCAGCACACCGAGGCCCCTGTCCTTTCCTCTGCTGGGATTTCCGTCTCTCCCTTAAGCTGACCCATCTGCTTCAGCAGCCTGATTCCCACTTCTCTGTGGGCCTGTGTGCTGGGATGCTCAGGCCTGGGGTGCACCTGACCAGCCCAGCCCCGCCACCTTCCTTCAACTCATTCATTCATTCAACAAATATTTTCTGAGTACCTACTATGTGCCAAGCACTGTTCTCAGTGCTGGGGATACAGCAGTGAACAAAACCACACACAAATCCCTGCCCTCGTGGAGCTTATGCTCTAGTGAAGGGGAGACAGACGATATATATTAAATTCATAAATATAAATCAGGTGGTGACAAGAAGAAACCCATAGCAGGGTAAGAGAATAGGGAGTGAAGGGAATGGCAGGAGATGGGTTTGGCAAGTGAAGAACTCCCTGAGGAGGTGACTTTGGGGCGGAGACTTACAGGAAGGGAGAACCACTTGGGAATCTGGGGAAGAGCCTTCTAGGCTGAGGGAGGTGCAAGGCAAAGGCTCTTACTTGTGTCTATTTCCCCTAGAGCTCCTCTCATCCACCCCCAGCCCATAATCTCTCTGCTGGCCTCTACTGCTGTTCTACTTGTACAGGGAGCCTAGGCATCTGGGGAAAGGAGAAAGGATTCCAAACCATAGAGGTACCCTCATTTGCACTGACCTTCATTCTGAGCCTATAACCTGCCTCACTTCCAGTTTTTCTCCAGGAATTAGCCTAGGGTCATCTTCCACTTAGCTTTTTTTCATGTGGGGCACAGCCAGGCCTCAAGGCTGGATTCGGCTACAGGCTGTGATTTTTCACATCTTTGTCAAACCTGTAATACCAATGCCTGGAAAAAGATGCTGGCTTAATTACTATTATTAGCATGAGTGACTTCCTACTCCTGAATTTTTCTGAATGCCACCTGCAGGTAAGCTCACCTGGAAAACAATTTGGGGGGCTTCTCCTCGTGCGATCGATCACTCGCACACCTCTGTGGTGGTAGTGGCAGGTGTCAGAGCAGCTCTGGCAAGAGGTGAGGATCAAAACCTTGATGCTGTGGGAATGAGCCTGGAGATTGGGAGGTCCCGCTCTCTGGCTCCATGCAGTGAAGGCCCAGAAAGTTTCTTCGCTGCTGGGTCAGGCTGACAATGTTTGTCAGCCTTTGCTCTCAACTCCGGTACCCCGGCAACCTCAGCGCTCAAGCAAATGGTCTGAAGCATACTCTGGTAGGTACCGGCCACTTCCATGGTGGCCTGCAGTGATGGTGGACACCTCAGATGTAGTCACTTATATTTATTCTGGTGTCTGCAGGCTAATTCTAGACTTTGGAGACCTCCAGCTTCATTCATTCATTCATTCATTCATTCATTCATCACTCTCTCATTCAAGCTCCTATGCTGTATCAGGCCCTACGCTGGGTGGAAGGAGTACAGAGACATAGACTGACAGTTGATATTTATTGTACTCTTACAGTATATCAACACCATTCTAGTGTTTTACCTGTTATTCCTCATTTAATTCTTAACTAACTCTACGGAGTAGGCAGTACAGCTGAGGAGCTGTTGGCATGTAAGGCATGGAGCAGTTAAATGCCACTGCCCAGGCAGCGTTTGCTGAGTCAGGGCTCAAATTCTACTCTGCCCTCATGAAAACACAGGCCTTGTCTTAGAACTTATTAGCTAAGGGGCAGAGAGACAGACACCAACAATTTACACTATGTATGACAGCTGAGACAGTAGTCATTACTACGACACAGTCTGCTATTACAAGTCCTGTTGCAGAGGAAGTAGCACTGCTGTGGGATCACACAGGAACCGTCACATGCTGAGCAAGGCCTCTTGGTGACCTTTGGCCTGGGTCTCAGAGAATGAATAGGAATTTCCGTCGTGGACCAGAGGGGAGAGAACATTCTAGGCAAACATCTACAGAGACAGACCTATGTGCTAGAGTCGAGAGATCAGTATGAGCATTCAGGGGAAGGGGAAGTAGACACGTGGAGATTCCTTCTGCTTCCCTTCCTGTTCACTCTTGGTGGAACTGAAGGAAACAAAGGTCCCCTGTGGAAACTTCGACATTCTATTTCCCCTTTCCTTGGGTGTCTACAGCATCTGAGGACCATCAGGTCAACTTCCATCGCCTCGTCAGTCTTCGGAGATGCCTGCTGGTCACCCCAGAAGGCATTTCCTGATCTTTCCTCCTCCAATCTCTTAATGTCTGAATTTCAACTTCTTCATTGGTAAACTGGGGTTCACAATATCTGTTCTTCCCAAGAATAGGCCCAGGGCTGCTGAGGGGATGAGAGACGAACCTGCATGTGAGAACACCTGGAAAGCTGGAAGAAGGTACCTAGAAGGGGTGGTGCTGATGATGACTGTGTGCTTCCTTCTACCTGGTGTTCCAAACTGTCAGCTCCATCCTCCAATGGATGTAAGCTCCACTATGGCAGGAATTTGTTTAGTTCTCCACTGTTCTCTCCAGCACTTAAAACAGTCCCTAGCACGTAGTAGGTGATCACTACATAGTTACTGAATAACTGAAAGAATGAACAGCTTGCACGCCTGCCCAGCTCTCGGTCTACAGGGACAAGATAAGAAAACCCCACTAGTGACTTTGAATCCTTCTCAGAGGTCAAGGGAGCTGGCGTCTGAGCTGGAAGGGTGTGAGTTGCCTGGCTCACTTCACCTCAACAGACATTTATGGAGCCCCTGGGCAGGCGCAGGTGCCTGCCTGGGTTGGATGACTCTCCTCCCACCTTGGGCTGGGTGACAGTTAAGGCTGCCAGGAGCACCGGGGGTGGGGTGGGGGCCTTCTAAGGGGTCCAGGACAACTCAGGCCCAGAGGGATCTGCTGGCAAACTGAGACGGCAGGACAAGCTCAGGCACGCCTGCCCCTCACACCTGCCTCATTCCAAACCCCAGGCCACTCGTCCTGCCTGGCCGGTGACCTTTCCCCTGGTCGTGGCCCTTCTAGGGCCCACTTCTGAGGGTCTGCTCTGTTTCCACATCCAGCCTCTCTCTCTTCCTCCCTCCCTTTCTTTTGCCCCAGACCCCGTCCTACCCCCGTCTTGCCCTGACCCCGACTCCACCACTCCCACCCTTCCTCGCCTCCCTCCACCACCCCGAAGCCCCCACACTTTCCACCTCCATCTGGGTGTCCCTCCCAGCCCCTCTCCAGGTCCCGCTCCTGCGTCTCCTTCCTCCTCCCGATCTCCCCGCACCTCACCCCTTGCTCGCGCCCCCAGCCCCGGGGTCCCAGCCCGGGTCCCGGCCCGCGCTGCGGCTCCGGCCCTGGCCGGCAGGGGCCGCTCCTCGCGGCGCCCGGGGCCCCGCCGCCGCCCGCCGCCGCCGCCGCCGCCGCCGCCGCCGCCCGCCTCCCCGCCCCTTCCCCAGCCGGCGCTCCCGTTACGCCGCGGAGCCGGGAGCCGGAGCCCGAGCCCGCGGCGGCGGCGGCGGGGGCGCTCGGGCGGCGGCGGCGGGGCTGCGGGGCCTGCGGGGCCTGCGGGCGGGCGGGCGGGCCGGGCCCGGCCAGGCCGCGATGGCGACCAAGAAGGCGGGCTCGCGGCTGGAGACGGAGATCGAGCGCTGCCGCTCCGAGTGCCAGTGGGAGCGGATCCCCGAGCTCGTCAAGCAGCTGTCCGCCAAGCTCATCGCCAACGGTACGCGCCGGGCGCGCCGGCCGCAGCGGCGGGGGGCGCGCGGCCTCCGCCGGGCCGGCCGGTCCCCGCCGGGCGCGGCGGGGCGCGGGGCGCGGGGCGCGGGCAGGGGCGCGTCTGGGCCGCGAGCGCGTCTCGGCGGGGATGTGCGCGGAGCCAGGGCCTCAGGAGCCTGGGGTCCCCCGGAGTCACGCGGTGGGGCGTCCGGCGGGCGAGGGCTTGTGACTGGCGTGCAGGGCTGGCCTCTGTGGAGTCAGGTGTAGGGGGGGGTCTCAAGGACTCAGAGGCTGCACCGGGATCCCAGGGGGTCACAGGCCGGTCTTGGGGCTCTAAGAAGTTGGAGGTGATGAGGGAGGGTGCTGAGGACATGGGTGTGAGTGTATGGGGGATTCCAGGATGTGTGTACGGTGTATCCAGAGAGTCAGGATGTATTTATAGGGGTCATGAACAGAGACTCCTAGGAAATATGGCTTGTAAACATATGGCCTTCAAAGGGCTCCAAGTGGAAGCTCAGGTTTGGGGTGTATGTGGGGTGGTGGTGGAAGTCAGGTTGAGATGTGTGTCCTGGGGGGGCAGAGAGTAGGATGTCCAAGCTCTGGCCCTAGGGAGGTCAGGTTTGGGAGTATAAGGGAGATGGTTGAGTCAGGAAGGAGAATATCGAGAGAGAGGTGGGAATGTAGTGAAGAATGTTGGGGAATGGGATTGGGTCGGTGAGGGCTTTGGTGCCTAGCCGGGGAGAGGTCGGAGAGGGCCACTGAGTGCTTGGAGTTGGTCCCTGACTCTGTTGACTGAATCGATTCTTGTACCCATTGCATCCGAAAATCCCAGTTCAGAGCCTACTTCCACGTGGCCTTGTTTGTTTTGGAAGCAAGTATTGTTAGTAATTGCTCGTCTTGTACCCGCCAAAACTGTGGGCACCAGTGGACTGGCCAGAGGGCAGAGGTTTTTGTCTTATTTCATCTCTGGCTTCCTGAGGCTGGGTGAGCACATGTCAGCTGAACAAATGAATGAAAGAAAGAATGAATGAATGGCACTGCGCTGAGAAGGGACATCTGCACTATTTTCAACCTTCTCATCTCAAACTACCCGAAAGTAGGGATGTCGAGTGTCATCTTCTAGGATGGTTTATATTTGCGCCTTTTATGGTCTGTGTGCCTCAAAATAAAGACTTAATTTTGCACACTCTCAACTGTGGTGCTGTGCTTTGGGCAGGTATTTCCTGGGCGGATGCAGGTGCCATGATTGTGCCAGGGGCATGGAGGAGGAAGCTCGGACCTCCCTGGGCTCAGCTCGGTGGACATGCTAGAACCGAACTGTTCTCAGTTAAGTTAGCATTTGGAGCAAAGGTGTTCAGTCTCATGGGCCCCCATGGCAGCTGGACCTCGTCCTCCCTCAGAGGCTCACCAGCATCACCTGTCCTTACCTGTAGCGTTTTCTCGCTTCTCTTAGAGTTGGGTCTACTTTGCCACTTCCCAGCTATGTGGGCATACACCTGCAGGGTAGGCTGAAGTTAGGATTAAATGGGTTCATTTGTGAGCCCCCTGATTTTTTTCCTTTGGAACCACTTGTTTCCTGCTTATCTACTCATTCAACCAGGATTTGTGTGCCCACCTGTGCCAGGCATAGACAGTGGTGAACAGCACTGACCAATCTCCTGCTCTCATGCATTTACTTTCCACTAAGCAAATACAGAAATCAATAAACAGGATACCTTCAGATAATGAGTGACTTAAAGAAAACAGACAAGGTAATGTGATTGAGAATGGTGTAGGGGACGAGGGGTGACTCAAACTACAATGGTCTCTAATGATGGGGTAGAGGGGCTTGTGGCAGAATGGGCCCACCTTACTCACCTTCAAGGCCCTCCTAGGCTTGGCTCCCTTCCTAGGGCTTGGTTCCTGTGGTGTAAGCCACAGCCATTAATGAGGCTTGGTGGGGAGTGGGTTGTGCGGGGCACTGTGGTTCGTGGTGCTGTGTCTAAGTTTGGTTTTGGGAAAACTCGTGAGAGAGAGATTTCTGCCTCATAACCCATGTGGTAAGTGGCAAGCCACTGATGGCAAAAGGCCACCCAGACTTGAAAAGGTCAGAGATTGCTCACATACATACATACATACACACACACATACATACACACACACACACACACACACACACACACACACACACACACACACACACACACACACATAATAGAGCAAAGAAAAAGATGAAACAAAACCAGAACGATTGTGGCTGTCTATTGGGGTTCAGAGAAGTGTTTGAAGGAGGGTCTTTTCCTTTCTTTGGCTGATGGGGGCTCCCTTGGGCTAGTGGTGGGACTTCCTACTGGCTTCGGGGGGCATCAGCTCCCTTGACCCCTCTTGGGTATACTAGACCTCAAGTTCTGGGCAGATTTGACAAAATTCTTAAGCTAAAGCACTCGCTGCTTAGAATAAAGAAAGCGAGTAGATGTCATGTTTGTCATCTAAGACAGTTACCTTGGAGGCAGCTAAAGGCAGTACCATGCACAGTCCTTGGAACCAGCCAGACCAGTGGTGAATCCTGGACCTGCCACTTCCTAACTCTGTGTCCTTAGCCCAATCCCTTAACCACTCTGAGCCTCAGTTTCCTCATCTTAGAGTGGGGATTAACCTTGCAGGGGTTGTTAGGAAGATCAAAGGAGCTAATGACTCCTAAGGCTAGCTGCAGAGCCTGACACCTGAGTAGGGAGGTCATTCATTCATTCATTCATTCCACAAATATTGAGTATTGCTACATGCTAGCCACTGTTTTGGGCACTGGGGATCTATCAGTGAATGAAAGAGAAAAAAAATCACAAACATCCCTGCCCCTATGCGGCCCACATTCTGGTGGGGAAGGGGCATGGAGACAGATAAATAAAATCATGAAGAAAATTTACAGGATGTCAGATGATGGGAAGTACCACTGGAAGAATACGGAGTGGGAGAAGGAAAGGTGCTTTGGGCGTGGGGAGGTGGAGGCACAGGGACCACTAATTTAAATAGGGCAGCTGGGGAAGGCTTTGCTGGGAAGGCAGTGTCTGAGATGAGTTCCAGGGAGGACACTTCAAGGGCAGAGGCCTGGTGAGGGCAGAGGGTGGTGGGGCCAGATCAATGTGGGGCCTACAAGGTCATGGTTAAGGCTTTGGTTTCTCTCTGAGTGAGATGGGAGCCACGGGAGGGTTCTGAGCAGAGGAATCCCTCATTCTCAATGCTGCTCCTCACAGTGCGCCTCCCCACACAGCAGCATTAGCCTCTTATGGGAAGGGAGCACACCAGCGCCTCCCCATTAAGGCTCTAAATCGTGGACACTTTCAGAGCATGCTGCTCTGGCCTGACTCCTTTGAGATAAATGGGTTCAGACAGTTTTGCCAAGAGGTAGATAAGCAAGAAAAGGGCAAATGCCAAGCTGAAAATGGAGCCTAGAGATCCGTTTTCTCCACTGTAGTCATCATTTTAATCACTCCCATATTAAAAAAAAAAAAACTAAACTAAATGTGTGGCAGCTATATGCCAGGCTCTGGTGAGTTCCAGTAAGAGGGGGATCGCACAAGTTAGGGGTAGGAGAAAATGCCCCTCGAACCCAGGCTCTTGCTGCCTGTGGTGTGGTCTGGGAATGGGCAGAGCGGGCATCATCTAGGAGTATCTGAGGAATGCAGACCCTCGGGCCCCACCCCAGAAGAGCAGAGCCAGACTCTGTATCTTACCAAGGTGTCCAGAGGATTCATGGTCACAGGGAGGTCTGAGGTACCCTGTCCTGAAGCTGAGGACATGGGGGTCAGGGGTAGCAGTGATTAACCACACACTGGCTTTTTGTGGGCTCTCTGGTCTCTGGGAGGGCCGTCTTAGCTGCCCTTTTCCCCTGGAATGTCACTCTCCAGCCTCCCAACAGCGAGATTCACTATTGTGTGAGGAAGTACAGTGATTTGGTACTTGGTCCTCAATCTGGACTCGACCTATACCTGGTTGGATAACCTCCAGTCAGTTAAACATCTCAGAGCCTGCATTTCCTCATTAGTAAGATAGAGTTAATACTACCTATACCATTAGGGTGGCTGTGAGGATAAAATGAGTTGATATATGTGAACTTTGGTATATGTAAAATGCCAGTGTCCACTCTCTCCAGCTGACTCAGTGTCACCCTGGGCAAGGCAGACCAAGCCCTGGATATCAGCTGGTTGGGTGAAAACAGAGTGGGCGACCTAGAAATGACACACCTGAGCTTGGGCCCGGCCAAGACTCCCATATATTTCAATGACGGAAATAGGCATTTTGGAGGCCTGGGTCAGCCCCATCGGACAGCCACTCCTTTGTGAGGTGGCATCTGTTCTCCTCTCATCCCCACTCCGCTAATCTTCTTAGGCACAAGCTCAGTTATCGAGCTCACTTAGAACAACTGGGCCCCAGACGTAGTTTCTCCTTTAAGGGATCGTGGCCTTTCTGATTAGGTGTGATTTTGAGACATTTTAATTACCTCTTGGTGATGGGTAGGTAGGGAATGGTGCCAGAAACAAAAGATTATTTCTGGGGCAAAGTTTGGTTACAAAATGTATTCATCGAGTGGGAGGGAAGTTCTTGCATTTGCCAAGAGCTGATACTCTGCCGGCACCGTTGCGTGCAGCCCCGAGGCTCCCCTTCGGGAGGCGGGCTGGGCTCCCGGACTGCTCCCCGGGCTCCCTGGCCTCTGGAGTCTTCATAGAGAGCGGGGGGTTGGTGGACGGGGCGTCTCCTGGAGGGCCCCAGGGTCATCTCTGGAAACAAGGCTGAGGTTTCACTGAGAGTCCATGTGGGGGGCAGAGGTGGCACTCTTGCTCAGAATGGCTTCTTTGGACATTCTCAGGGTATAGCAGACTCCAGGGAGTCAAACTGCCTTCAGCGGGGAAGGACATCAGTGAGAACATCGTGACCCTCCATCCTGGCCTTCCCAAGGAAGCCATCCTTTCAAATACTCTGTCCTGGTATCCTCTGAAGGACACACCTTTGTGGCAGAACATTTGTCCTGATATTTGGATTCAAAAGATTCACTTATGTGACAGTCACACGCAGATGGCTCTGAGCGAGGTATTGGGGCTCGTGGTTGCTACAGTCAGGGCAGATGGACCGTGACCTTCTGACTGCACACAGTGGGGCCGAGACTGCTCATCTTCTCCCCAGCTCCCCATCTAGAGGAATTTCAAGCTCTGAGTGGGTAGGGAGGAGGATGGCTGACATTCATTCACTTGATCAGCCAACCTTTCTGTCTAGCATGTCCTTCGTCACCTTGGCTGGTAGGGCCCCCTGGACCCTCTCTTTCACGCTGCTTATCATCCCTGACCTGTGCTTGTGTTGTTCAGCTCTGGAGGCCTCTCTGCAGGTCAGAAGCCTACCTGTCTGTCAGAGTCTGGTTCAAATCCCTCCCAGCTGTCCTTCCTTCACAGGAAAGGCTGTTCACCTGAGAGATGACAACCATACATTGTTAGAACCAGGTGAGACTTGAGAGAGCCCATTGTATAGCAGTTTTCAAACTGTGCTGTCAAGGAACCCCTCTGGGAACATGCTTTTGGGTCCTGGTGGCGGGTGGGCAGGCCTCACCCACTGGAGCAGTGACACTTTTCCTTAAAGTGTCCTTTGAAAGGAGGGCTAATACGCTTAAGAAATACATGAGAAACCCACTGATCTAGTCCAACCTCCCCATGTTACAGATGGGAAAACAGGCCCAGGAGAGTGGTGTCTCTCTTAAAGCCAGTAGCAGTGAGTGGCAGAAGTGGGCAGAGTGGGTCCCAGCGCTGCTGTTCAGTTGTTTCAGGTTGAAGAGCGTTCTGTGGTTTCCTACCCAAGAGAGTTCTTTCACCTTGTGAAACCCCGTCTGTGCCGTGGTGACACACATCCAGGATCCCTTTTCTGAAACCCTCGGGGCCAGATGTTTCAGAATGCAGACACTTTCAGAGGATGGTACATGTGCTGGACGAGATGTGACAGTCCCAGTGGGGTCGGGGCAGCACTTCATAATGAAACACGTCCGCATTTCTGCATCAAAATACACGGACAGTCATTGCAAAAGAGGTAAATAGACCACAAATAGCCGCATGTTGGTTCACTTGAAGTTTTGCTGCCCAATAAGTTAACAGCAACAAGAACCAGCTTTTGGGTTTTAGAGAGTTCTGGATTTCAGAAATGATGGATAAGGGATTGTGACCCTGTAATAATAGTGCCAAACCTGTGGTGTGGTTACAAGGACCAAACGAAGAAAGTAAAACGGAACAACAACAAAACACCTAAAAGCACTTAGCATGGCCATTGTGCAGGGTACACCCTCCGCGGACGTCAGCTGCCTTCTCGTGGTGGTGAGTGTTATCTCCCATGTCCAAGTTCAGGGCTGTCTCCCCTCCCCCACACCGCCTATCTGGGTGTCTGCCTTGTCTCCGTACTAAGGACAGAGGACCTTGGTTCTGCTGTAATGAGCCGTTAGGCTGCTGTGTTGAATTGGCTCCCTGGTGGTGAATTCAGCATTCTGTACCTCCACTCATCCTGATGGATTGAGCCCTGATTTTGTTCTGTTCTCAGCCGCTCCATGTGCCCAGTGCTTCACTGTAGGTGGGCCCTGGCCCCGGGGGGGGGGGGGTCCACTCCATTGCCTGTGATTGGTTGAGGCATGAACATGTGACTTGGTTCTAACCAATGAGACTTCAGGGGCATTTGCTGTGGGAGGGGCTTCTGGGAAAGAGTTCCTCATGCTTAAGAGTGTCATACATGCTTAAGAGGGAAGGTGAATGGTCTCTTTCCTCCCCTGGAAATTGTTTGTTTTTGAGGCTTGGAGGTGCAGCCATCTTGAGGGCACCTGGCCCTGGCGAGAGGCTGACCTATGGAGCGAGGTAGAGCAGAGACAAGAAGAACATGGGCCTTGACTGCATCGCTGACCTTCCCTGGACTTCCTGTTATGGGAGATAATAAATGCCTTCTCATTGAAGCCACATCGAGTCAGGTGTTTGGTCGTTACTTGCTGTTGTCGTCATTCTAACTGATACACTTTGTTACTTACCCAGAGCAACCCCAGCTACCACTGAGAATTCATTCAGGGATGGCCTTTGCTTTGACCTCACATGGGTGGATTCCTGCCCCTTTGGGTGACCTCATGCTTGGCAGATGGGGCAGAGTTACAAGCCTTTGACTTGTGTGAAAGCCAATATTTTACATCTGAGAAGCCAGAAAGAGGGAAGAGGTTTTTTGAGACCTTTAAAAACCATCCCCATCAGCCACCAAGATAAGAAGGAGTAGTGTTTGGCAGATGGAGTAGATGAGTGCCACATAAAATATAAAGAGAAGCCACAAGCCACAGGAAACTTAATGGCATGGCTATCACCCCTTCCACCCTCTGAGTTTGCCTTTCCCTGTTCATCAAGCATAGCGGTGGTGGAGGTGCCAGAACTGGGCAGAACAGATGGTTTTTGGTCCTTCCAGACCTGGAGTCAGAATCCCGAGGCATTTCCCCTCCGAGTGACCTCGAACACATCACTTGATCCTCTGAAACCTTAATTTTCAGAATGAACAAGCGTTTCTTGAGCCTCCGCTGTGTGCTGGGTCCTGGGCATGAACTTTTACACAGATTGGTCAGTCATCACAGCGACTGCATGAGGATGGGGCTGGGGAGTGTAATTCCCACGCAGGGCGTGAGTAGACTGAGGCTTGAGGATATTCTTTGAACCGGATTCTCACCCACTTCTGACTCTAGTTCCATTATTCTTTCTGCTACACTAATGTTTTTCTAAACTTGTGTCATCACAGAATCACCAAACTGGCTTTTTAGAACCCAGATTTGCCTACTTCTAGATGGAGCAGGTGTGGGCCAGGCAGTTCTGATGGTGCTGGTCCACAGACGCATGCTGAGTAGCACGGGCCTTAGGGAGCCTGGACAGCATGGATTCCCACACCTCTCCTCTGGGGTGGTGACTCCCTGGGTCTCAGATGGGGGCTGGGAATCTGCATTTTTATATTGAGCCTCAGGTGATTCGTGTGATCAGTCAGGTTGGGAAGCTCCTGCCCTCAACTATGAACCTTAGCATTTAATGAGCACCTCCTATTTGGGGGGACCCCGCACCCAAAGAAATAGAGTGAGCAGGTCACTAGCCAGGGCACTCACTCAACGTTTGGGCAGCTGAGTCTCCAGGGGGCTGGTCAGCAACTCAGATTCCCAGGTAGGGCTCTAGCTTCTGCTTCAGGAGGTCTTAGTGGGGTTGGGGGTCCAGGAAACAGGGTTGTTAACTAGCACCCAGGTGATAGTGGCCAGGGAGTTCTAGGACCACACTTTGGCCACGATTGTCCAAGGGGAGGAACAGAATTTCACCCCGCAGCCTGGGGAGAACAGTGATAGCATCACTTCCAATGATACAAGGTGCACCTGGGTTACTGGAGGCCTCAGGGCAGAGTGGGCTTATGCAGCAATGGATCAGGCCTGGCAGAGAACCAGAAGGAAGATGTTGGGCAGAGGGTGGCTTTAGGGCGACTGACTCATCCTAGGTGGCATGAGACGTTTTTGGTTTTAACACTGAAATACCTGCGTCCCGGGGACCCCCCCTCAGTCCTGGACAGCAGGACGTTAGTTCACCCTGTTAGGTGGATGGAGGTATTTTAGCAGAGGGGAAAGGAACCCTGATGCAGGAGATGGCTGTGGACTTTGCCGTGTCAGACCCAGGTTCAGATCTCAGGTCTGCCACTTGCTGCTAGTCTGGCCATGAGGGATTTACTCAGCTTCTCTGGGCCTCGCTCTTTATCTTAGAAGTTGTTCTGAGGACTAAATGAGATCATGCAATTTCTAACATCAGCATTATCAGAAGCAGCCTGCCTGAATCTGGAGTACTGTGTGTGGAAGGAGGGTCCAGATACTCAGTCTTTTATAGGGGGAGAGGAAGTGGTCAGAATAACAATAAGGAATGATGGCAAAGATATGTGTGGGGTCGGGGTGGGACTCCTGTCATGCTGAACTGTGACCCAGGCCCGAACTTGGGACATACCGTATTAGCTGAGTCACAGTACTAGGCAGATGCAGAAGTAGGGCTTCGGCCCAAGTCTGACAGACTCCCCAGTCTTCATATTCCAGCCATTCATTCGTTCAGCCCTTTAGCGAGCCCAGGATAGGACGTGGGTGTGCTGTGGTGTGTAATGGGGACACAAAGATGAACGAGACCACTAGGCTGTCAGCTCCATGAGGCAATGATTTTTCACTCTTCTGTTCATTGCTAAATCTCAAGCACCAATAACATGTTTAGCACACAGTAGGTATTCAATTGTTAAATGAACAGCTTGGCCTCTACCCTTGAGGAGTTAACTTGGATTTATTCATTCATCAAAAACCCGCTGAGCACCCACTGTGTGCCAGCCCCCATCCTGAGGACCTGGAACGCAGTAAGTCACTAAGATCATCCTCATGCTGAAGTCTAGAACATAGAGATGTGTGGTCAGGGCCAGAGGGGAAGAGGGACAAGGGCTATGGAAGCCCGTGGGAAGGAGTGTCCGCCTGAGGCACGGTCCCACATGTAAGAGAGTCTTGGAGTCATCCTGAGGGCGACTGTCCATGGCCCTACCTGCTGGGGCTCTGGGTGAATCTCGGCTGATCGATTGCCATTGGGGCCGACTGACCGCCTGTGGCCTTCTCTTCCTGTGTTTCATGCAACTGCAGGGTGGACACTTGCTGAGCAGCCCTTCCCAGGGAGGCCTGCCGGGTCCCCTCTGCTGCCCTTCTTTGTCTCTCTTTGTCTCCTCACATGTGGCCCGGCTCAGTCCCTTTGCTGTGAGCCCTGGCACCCTGAGGAACTGCTCCCTCTGGCCCTTGCAGGTTCTACGGCTATCAAGAAGCAGTGTTTTCTCTCAGGTGTGCCAGCCTTGGAGGAGGGCCTGGTTGGTGAGGTGTTAACTGCCAGGGGTGCCAAGCCCAGGGGTCTGCAGTAAATGCGACTTTTCTTTCTTTGGCCCACCAGGCCAGGGGAGTTAGTGCTCCACTGAGTCTTGAGCCCGTCTCAGCCACTCTCTCCCCGCACTAGCCATCTCCCTGCCCCTGCCCCACCACACACACACACACACACACACACACACACACACACACACACACACACACCAGTTGTGTCCAGTCTCCCTTCTGCCTGGAATCTCACTTGGAGAAATTCCTCAGGATTAGCTCAGACCTCACTTGCTCCTGACACCCTCTGAGTGTCCATGGCAGTCCTTCCACACTACCGTGTCAGGATTCAGTGGCACCCGTCTGTCCTAAGACCATTCTTCCTAAGGGCGGGAACTGGACTGGGGCTTTCCATCTTTCAGAGATGCCTGCTGACTGTGAGGGTGTGCATTTAACTTGTCTGTGTGGAACTGGCTTCCTGAAAGAGTCATTTCCAAGGCTCTGGGCTGGCCTGATAACATCCTCCGTGCCTCATTAGAGTCACTTCCTGCACTTCTGAGCTCTGGGGACAGGCCAGACCAACTCCAAGCTAACGAATTTTAAGTTACTTTTTTTTTTTTTTTTTTCCCTTCAGCCAGGTTTCTCTAGGGGAAGTGTGTGTGTGTGTGTGTGTGTGTGTGTGTGTGTGTGTGTGTGTGTGTTCGGCCAATATCCTCATCTGTTCTGCTATAGCGCAGTGAAGTTACTATCTGTGGTTCCCACGTGTCACCCTCCCGTCCCGTCCTCACAGCTTCTGCATCGTGTGTGGACGTGGGGAGGAGGGTCTGGCATGAAGCCTGCCCCCCGACTACCAAGTTTTTCCCAGATTATCATTTCTGCCACCTTCTTCTGAGCTTTTCAATCTTTGACTTCTGCCGTCTCTGCCTTTCAGTCAAGAGTTCCGAATAGCCAGGCCGTCTGAAGTGGGTCACAATTTAAACAAAGACCCTGGTGGGGGAGCAGAAGGGGCCTGAGGTAGAAGTGTGAAAGCCTGGATCCCCGTCAACAGTCCAGGCACCCCAGGGGGGTGCCGAGTCTCGGGAGACCTAGGTACTCGGCTGGGCCCTGTCCAGGAACGGGAGACACACTGACTGATTGATTCATTTCGGAAACGTGCAGGGATCACCCACTCACTGAGCAGTCGAGGTGGAGCATGAATATGAGAGCGACAGGATGGAGATAAGAGAGCTAGGGTGATAAGTCACGAAGATTTTAGCTTTCCCTTCGGGCGAGATGGGAGCCCTTGGAGGGTTTAGAGGGGAGGGGTGACATGATGTGACCTATAGTTCGGAACAGGTGAGGGGACAACTGGTTTACATGTTCTAGTTGAGGTGTGTGCCCTTCTCCGTCCTACCGCTTGTCAGTGCCTCCGCCCTCGTTACACCCAGCTCTCTGCCTACCCACGTGTGTGGCTGAGCCGCTCTCTACTGCTGGAGGAGGGCCTTCGTCCCTGCTGGCCACTCGTACTTGGTGACCTGTGACCTCAAAGGCACTGCCACTCTTTCAGTATGTCTGTATTCCCCCTTTTCAAAATGTCTTTCAGATGTTCCTTTCTCATCCTAGACTACTTACAGCCTTTGAATGTCACCCTCTTCCTCCTAGCTCATGACCTTGCCTCATATTTCGTTGAGAAAATAGAGACGAATTAAGAAACCTGCTAGTTTCCCACCACTGAGTCTGTCGGCCGTCCTCTGTCGCCGTCTGTAGGTTTCAGTTCCTTTCAAAGGCCAGCAGCCCCCTCACCTTTGCTCAGGATCCCTCCCGTTCTTGCCTTGTCAGGATTTCGCTACTGTAGCCATGTCTTTGCTCTCCTGGATAAGTCCTCTGTCTCTCTCTTTGCTGGACCACTCCCTTTGGGATGCTCGGAGGCCTAAGACTTTCCTGTTAGAACCTTCCCTACCCACAGTGCAGTCTAATTCCTGCCCCATCTCTCTGTTCCTCTTCAGCGAAGCCTCTCAAAGAATCGTCATCTCCTCGGCCTGTTCTAGTTGGGCTTGTTATTCCCTTGCACTTCCCTAAGACTCCCCATGTCAAGGTCACCCTCTGATGTTGCCTCCATGTTGCCAAATCTAACGGTTATGTTTGGGCTTTGCTCTCTGTTGATATTCCAGTTGCTTTTAACCCGCTTGGTCACTCTCTCTTCATGGAAACCTCTTAATCTCAGTTTCTTTGATACGCTCTTGGTTTTTTCTTCCCTAGTCCTTCCTGCCCAGTCTCTTCCAGCCTTGATCCGGACCTCCACCCACTGACTCGGTTTCTCTACGTGGCCATCAGATGCCACTGAACTTAGTCAAAACGGAATGCTCGTTTTTTTTTTTTTTAATCTGTCCTCAGCTCCGTAAACGGCAAGATGGCACCACCGTTCATGCCGCCGTGCGATCTAAAATCCAGAATTCACCTTTAACCCCTCTCCTTCCTCATCCTCAGTGCCTTCGTTTCCTATTGCTGCTGTAACAGATTATCACACATTTACCGGCTGAAAACAGTGCAGATTTGTTCTCTTACAGTTCTGGGGGTCGGAGTCGGGCATGGGTCTCATGGGGCTGAAATCGGATGCCAGCAGAGCTGGGTTCCTTCTGGGGAGGGCTCTGTGTCCTTGTCTTTTCCAGCTGCTAGAGGCTGCCCACATTCCTTGGCTTGCGGGCTCTCCTCCGTCTTTAAAGCCGGCGGTTCAGCTTCCTCCATTTCTCTCTGTGACTACTCCTGCTTCCGGCGCCACATCTGCTCCTGACTCCGACCCCACCCCCCTGCGTGCCCGCCCAGATAATCCTCCCATCTCAAGATCCTTAATCACACCTGCAAAGTCCCTTTTGCCATGTAAGGTGACATAGTCACAGGTTCCAGCAATTAGAACATAGACATCTTTGGGTGTTTTTGTCTATGCACCTCCAATCTAATCCGTTAGTAAGTCTTGTTTGTTTTACCTCCAAAATGTCCCCATTCAGTCTTTTTCTCCCTTTCTACACCATTTTTTTCACCTCTTACCCCTTTGTCTAAGTGTCTGTCGCCTTTCACCAGACCACTGCAGTAAATTTCTTTTTTCTCCTGTTGCCTCTTCGTGGCTCCATCCTTAAGTTCAGACAGGGAGCTTTTCAAAACCTAAGTCAGATCATTTCACCCCACTGCTTACCTCCTCCCCACACAGACTTCCACTCGCACTCAGAATGAATGCCAGACCTTACCACAGCCCATGAGAACGTTCGTGCCCCCCAACCAGCCCCACCCCGATCCGCTCCCTCAGCTCCAGCCACGCTGGCCTTCTTGCTGTCCTCAGGACACGCCAGCTGTGTTCCCACCCAGGGCCTCTGTGAGCTGGGAGGATGCTCCTCCCTCAGCTGCTAGCCTGGCTGACTCAGTCCTGTCATTCAAGTGTCCTTGGAGACTCTTTCCCCGCTCTGACCACCCAGTCAGTCTCCAGTAGCCACCCAGTCGCTATCACGTTAGTTCTCTGCACACCTCTCACCACTGTCTGGCCTTTGCCCGGTTTGTCTCTTTGGCTTATCTGTCTAGAAGGGTAAGCTCCATGAGGACAGAGACCTCTGTCTTCTTCACTGCTCTAGGTCCCTGGAGCTAGCAGGTGCTGAACAAATGCTGGCTGATGAGCAAGTGTGCGAAGTGCTGTGAGGAACGTGATTAGCTTGGCCGAGAACTCTGAGCACAGCTTCTCCAAGGTGACCCTGAAATGCGTCTCAAATGATGCCTGGGATTTTGGCAGGAGAAGGGCGGAAGGTACAGTGTGTCCAGGCAGGTGTGACAGATTGCCGCGGCCTGGGAAGGATGCTGAGGGCCTGCAGAGTGTGTACGTGAGAGGCTGGCGGCCCAGGGAGAGTGCGAGATGCTCTCGGTAGCAACCTCAGACTTAAAGCTGTTTCACTAGGTTCTGAGCTGGTGGACTGGGTCGCGTGAACCCCTCTGTGGGCGACCGGACCAGCGCTCTGGATTCGGGGCACACTGCAACATGCGCCATCTTGTTCCTTTTAAATTAACTGGTGGTTTTGTCTAGGTAGTGACTGTGCGTGGTAATAAAAATCAAATCATACAGAAGGGTACACTGTGAAAAGTAAGTGCTTTCCTACATTATCTCCATGTCTCCTCGCTCCCTTTCGTACAAACAGCCACTCAGGACTTTCCTGGGGGTCCTTTCAGAAATATTCTGTGTATCTGTACACTTATAAGAAAGTTCACTATTGGTTTTTCTTTTTTATATACATAATAGTGATATACCAGATATCCTAGTTTGTGTCTCCCTCTCTCTGAGATTGTTATTTATTGCTGTGCAACAAACCATCCCAGAATTAAGTGCCTTAAAACAGCCACCTTTTATTGTTTCTCGTGATTCCGGGCTTGCCAGGGCTTGCTTGTGCCTCTGCGGCCAGCTGTGGGTCAGCCCGATGACGTTGCCAACCTCGGCTAGGCTCCCTTACCTGGCTGGGCCTTGGCCGGGATGACTCGGCCTGCTCCGTGTGGCCTTTCAGCCTAGCTCAGGCCAGCCCGAGCACGTCCTCATGGCGGTCACAGAGACGCAGGAGGGGAGCAGATGTGGGTGAGCCCTTGTCCAAGCTCCACGTGTGTCACATCTGCTGCTGTCCCAATGACCAAAGCAAGTCACGTGGCCATGTCTAGGGTCAGTGAGAGAGGCCACAAAGCCTGCGGCCTCAGGGAGGCCTGAAGACCCGGGGCCACGTGTGCGGTCCAGCCAGCATGGAGTGGCGTTTAGATCTGCTCCCTTCGTTTAAGGGGTACACCCTCCTCTCCTTAATGAGTCCCCTGTTGTCATTTCTGTCCTTTGCTATTCCAGTAGGGCTGTGAGCAGTAAACACTCCTTTGTTTACATCTTTGTGCTCACGCTTGCACACACCGTGGGGTGTGAGTTGCCAGAACTGGAATTTCTGGGTCGCATGGCACAGGCACAGAAATTGTTTTAGAGGTATCGCTAAATCGCCCTCTGCAGACACTCATACCAGTTCATACTCCTAGCAACACTGTCCAGCGGTGTCTGTTTTGTTCTGTCAACACTCTTTGCTGGGCAGAGGGAGCACAAGTACTGCGAACATCAAGTTACCTGTGACTTATAAGAAGGCAAATAAACGAGGTTGAAATGCACTGAGGTCGCACTGAGACTAGGAAATGGAGAACCTGGCTGTCTTTGCTGGGTAACAAAGGGGACCCTGAAGAACCGGTTCCTACTTGAATAGGGGTTTGTTTTTGCCTCTTGGATGGGGGCCCCAGCAGGAATGGCGTGTGAATAGACCTAATTGCTTCTCTATTGACATATGAACCAAGTGGTGGAGATTTTTTGTTTTGATATCAAGTACTCCCTGGAATAGAGTAGAAACCCTGTTGTTGTTGTTTTTTTTTTTTTCTCCGGCATCTGATCAAATTTCTGCGTATCAGCTGCTTACCCTGCAGAGGAGAAGGCTATGAGGAAGGGGCAGTCACCTCCAGGGACAAAGACCACAGCCCCCTCTCTTCCCTGGGGGGGGAGATCAAGGAGGCTAAGGCCACCTGGGCATTGAGCTGTGCCAGCTGAGAGGCTTATGGGATTGGGGATTGTCTGTCCAGAGATGAACCAGGGGACCAGGGGCCCCTTCTGGGGGCTAATTCCCATGCTCTTCTTTGTGAAGTTTCTCAAGAATGGTTTTTTCTTGGCGTCAGACTTTACACCTCTGTAACTCACTGGGGAGCTCTTCCTGCAGCCTTGCTTAAACCCCCAAAATGCCCATGGGAAAGGCAAAACCAGCCCAGGGTGTCCCTGAGCCCCTCCTCTCTCCCGTCACCTGAGAATCCCAGCAGGTGCAGCAGGAGGGAGACTTAGAAACTGCCTGACAGGCCCTGTTGTGGAAGGGTTAAGCAGCTTGACTGAGGTCACATGCTGGTTGGGAAGGAAGCCGGGCCCCTTCTCTACATGGCTTGTGCCTGGCACGCTGGGGAGGCTGGGGAGACGGTATAGGGTTCAAATCCCAGTTCCAGGGGAGGCTGGCTCTGTGACCTTGAGCATGTCGCTGCACCTTTAATGCCCGGTTTCCTGCCTGTGAGGTGGGGTAATAACAGCACAGCATCAATGCCCCGGTGGTGTTTGGAGGACTCACGGGATGATGGACACTGCTAAGCACCCTGCATGGCATTTACGAAGAGCTCCGTGTGGCTTGGCTAGTCATGACCGCTGACAGTGTTCATATCCTCCTGCTGGACTGTAGGCCCCTGGGCCCAGGGATTGTGTCTCAGAGCTCTCCGGCTCCACTGGAGCCAACATAAACCTTCTGGGAAACAGTGAAGTCCTCAATGAAATGAAGATAACAGTAATAGTAACTAACCTTTATTCAGTACCTTCTCTGTACTGTATGCATTACAGATACCATCTCTAATCTTCACAGGAGCCAGGTGAGGAAACTAAGGCTCAGAGAGGTCAGGTCACTTGCCCAGTGCCAGGTAGCTACCAAGCAAAGGCACTGAGATTCAAGCCTCGGGCTGCCTGAGGCCAGAGTTCTTCCCTCCCCATTGTGCTGCTGGGCTTCTCCCATTCTGCTCCACCTGCAGCTCTGCAACACCCAGCTGTGCTCTCCCCGAGGTTGGATTGCTCAAGGTTCCTGGGGTATCCGGGGGTGGCTTGAGCTGGGCCATGCAGGGGAAGATCAGCAGTGCTCGAACGACCAGTAGGTGCTTACTGAGTCATAGTGAGCAGTTGGTGTTCCCAGGGTTCCAGAGCATTCCAGACGCTTGAGGGAATGCTTGAGGGATGAAACAGGCCCGTGCAGTGAACTTGGCCAGAACCTATTTTCCAAGCCAAGGGCTTTGGGCATCATCCTGTGGCGATGGGGCTGAGTAGGGAGGTGGGGGACGGAGACCCATTAGGTCCAGGCCTCTGCTCTCCATGCTTGTCTAAACCAGCCACACCCTGCTCTCCAGCCACCTGGCTCTGTGTACGTTCCTTGCTTTTGCTCCTTTCTCATACTCTGCTGTTCCCTCCGCCTGGTTTGTCCTTCCTTTTCCTCGTTTCCAGTCCAGATCCTGCTGCTTCTTTAAGGCTCGGCTGAAAGGCGTGGTCCCTCCAGGCCACGGTGTTTCCCCCGCTGGAACTCATTAGTCCTAGTCCACAATCTCGCTTATGTTTGCAGTATTGTTCCCATTTTATAAAAGGGGGAATTGATGCTCTAAGAGTGTGAGTAACGTGCCGCCCTCCCATAGCTAGAAAGAAGTAGCACGTAACAGAGGTCCTGATCTATTGTCCTTTCTGCTTGCTGGCCTGCCTGGGGATTCTGTTCAGGGCAGCCACATTCAGATGCAAGGTCAGGGGAGTCTGCAGGAGGGCAGTGAGCAAAGGGGCGGGGACTGATGCTGAACGTCACAGAATAATGGGGAATAATGGGGACTAATGGTGAATAATGGGGAAAGAAGAATCCTTAGCTCAGGCGTGCAGAGGGACTTTCTTAGAATTAACCCCACCCCCAGACTCTGAGGGTAAATCATAGGGCCAGAGTCACAGAGTGCCCTTCTGGGATGTAAGTCTAGGACTCTGAACCTGCTGTATTTTATTTTTTTGGGGGGGGGAATTTAAAACACTCAGAAAAGAAATCCAACATATACTGATAGTCTTACCACTCAGAAGTGAGCGATACGTCCCGACATGTATATTTCCAGTTTTCA
Organism: Macroglossus sobrinus; assembly: GCA_004027375.1. NCBI lineage: Eukaryota > Metazoa > Chordata > Mammalia > Chiroptera > Pteropodidae > Macroglossus > Macroglossus sobrinus. Next base: position 265,508 of record PVKZ01001978.1, read on the forward strand.
AAGAAGAGTTCTTTTTTTTCTAATAATAATAATACAGAATGATTCTGCTCAATAAAAATAATTCACACTACAAAGATGAAAATTTAAAAATTATCCCAAATGCTATCATTCAGAAAGTTTCACAATTTACTCTAGCGATAATCATGCTAGGTGTCTTTCTAGGGACGTAGATGGACCTGGAGATAAATTGACATACTTTTATAAACAGCGATCATGCCGTCGTCCAAGGCAACGGCCACTAGCCAGCCGTGCGTAGCCCTCGGCCACGAGAGATGTGGCAGGTTTGAAGTGAGATGCGCTAGAAGTATAAAATACACACTAGATTTGGGAAAACTTATCATGAAAAACGACTGTCAAATATCTCAATAGTTTTAAAATATCAACTACTTGTTAAGCTGATAATGTTGTGGAGAGACTGAGTTAAAGAAAATATACCACGAAAATTCATTTCACCTGTTTCTTTTTTTTTAATGTAACTACTGAAAGCTTAAAAATAACATGTGGCTTGAACATTTCTGTTGGACCGTAGTGCTTGACTTAAAAATAAGGTACTAACGAGCATTCCTGGGGGAAAAAAAGAAACTCAAGTGAATCTGAAGGAATTTTTGAACTCCAAAGGAACACTTCACCATGTGATACCACTTCTTAAAAGAGCCCAATAGAGTTTTAAAAAGACGGGTGTCATGGTGGTGGTGTTTTTCTTTAAACACACATTGCAGCATCTTGAAAGATGAGGACATGGCCCTGGGAAGCTCCTCTCAGTTTTCGGCATGTTGTTTTTGCTTTGTGTTGGCTCGAAACAGTCACTCCTGCAGCTGTAATTCTTGTAAGCGTGTCGTGCCGTCCGTGGAGATGCGCTGACCCTCCCTGTCCGGCCTCCATCCCTGACCTGGGCTTTCTGCATCGGCTGGTTTTCATTCTTAAGAAGGGCTCACACCTCTGGAAGGATGCTGCCTCGTGCCTTCACACCTGACCGGTGTTCGCGTGCCACGGGGCCCAAGTCCACTTGGGTTACCCTTTGTGTCCCCGTCCCCTCTGCAGACTTCGCTGCATTGTCTTCTGGTGGAGGACATGGCTGTGGGTCTCTGCTGATGTTCTCCTCATCCTGCAGGCGATTTGTTTTTTTCTTCTTGGACAAACTAAAGAACTTTCGAGTTCAGTAACTTAACTCAGCCCTGTTTTGGTGGTGTTTAGCTCCTCCTGGGACCCTAGGTCTCATCTCTAAAAGGTTATTTTTGGCTTCCCAGTACACACACGGAGAGACGCTGCCGAGAACAGAGACCCGGCAGCTTTGGGTTGCCGACCAGAGGACTTGGAAGGGCTGAGAACCTTCAGAGTCGGACTTATGTCCCAGAATTTGTTAATTTTAGATTGCACAAACAAGAGACCTACCTGTTCTTTTTTTCCCCTGATACCAGAAAGTTAAAAAGATGAAACTAAAGTCTATTTCGGCAACTGACCCCAGCTGAGGTTCTTTCTGGACCCTAGCACTTACTGTCGTGGGTTTGACGTATATCCTTCCAGACCTTTTAAAGCGTCCTGTTAATATTTGAATGCAGTTATGTTCTTTCCCTTTGGAGAAAAAAAAAATAGACAGTGTTCAGGCTGGTGTATGCATTGTTTGGGTTTATTCAGAATCGTCTGGATATGTGGATTCCACAGAGCCGCTGCCGGAATGAGCTTTTTATTCTAAATAACGAGGCAACACAGACACTAACAAAGTTATAACTATAAGTATTATGCTCTTAGGGATAAAGCCTTTCTACAAACATTCCCAGATACCAGTGTCTGAATGGTCTTGATTTCTAGACCGACACCGACTGCACGCACTTAGGTCATTTGACACAAACGCGTTTTAAGAATCTGACTGTACAAGGCATTCTCCTGGCTCGGATCCACGTCTGAGGCCACAGAACTTGGGCTGGGAGATTTCCCTCTTGGAAAGGCATAGTGTCGGGCCTTGTGTGTGTGTTGTAAGGATCATACTGAATAAATCCTAAGATAACTTTGTGGGGTTTTTTTCCTACTCAACTTGAGCTCGCTCCCTGTTAAAATGTATCCGTCTTTCTCGAATCAGTAAATAGGTAACAAAGGAATGATTGGATGCTTGAGCCACCACCTGTTTGAGTACACACGACTGGAACATTCTTTACGAATGGACACGAGTTCACTATAAGGTGGTGCCTACTTGGACTCGGTTATGAAGTTCCAGAAGGGCCTTGCTAGCAGGGGGCGTGGGGTGGGGGTGGGGGTGGTAGTCCCAAGGTCCTTGGGGGGGTCCTAGCACACTGACCGTTCCTCGCCCCATGTGTTCTTCACAGATGACATGGCAGAACTCCTCCTCGGGGAGTCGAAGCTGGAGCAGTACTTGAAGGAGCACCCCCTGCGGCAGGGGGCCAGTCCCCGAGGCCCCAGGCCCCAGCTGACAGAGGTCCGCAAGCATCTGACCGCCGCCCTGGACCGGGGGAACCTCAAGGTACCGTGGGTCCCTGGGACGAGGTGGGGCAGTGCGGAGTGCTGGCTCCATCTCCTCTGGCTGGGGATGATCCCCACGGACGAACTGGGCGATGTTTGGACCATGTCTACACTGCCGTGGCTTGTCTTCTTGGAAGCAGGCCAGCTCCCCGTGCAATTGATGTGTCAACTCCTAGGCTGGCTGACCACCTTGTGGGGGCTTCTGGCCCAGGAGAGTATTTCTGATGAGAGGCTTCAATGACGCAGTACCCTGAAAAATAGCACTGATCTTCTCCAGGTGCTTGAAATAAGCCATCGTATGTGACCCAGAGCTCAACCTGACACCCTGTTCCATTACAGGAAAGAGAGGAAAGTTTATCAGGAGAGCCACTTACTGTATAATTTCCTGCCTAAAAATGTCTGGCCCATGAACGTCCCTGGGCCTCTCTGGCCTAGACCTGTGTGGGGTTTCAGACAGCAGGGGATGGTAGGGTGACTGCAGGCCTGGTGCCTCGCCGTGGGAGGGGACAAGGACAGGAACTTCCCTCTGCCTGAGCAGTGACCCTAGTCCTTATGGCACAGGAAACCTTAAGCACTGCCCCGTTTTCTATTTATACTCAGCTTTCCCTTCCCCTCTCCCCTTTTTCCTTCCTTGCTGCCTTAGAATCCCTTTCATCTCACCTTCACTTACCTCCCTCAGTCCCCGGTCTTCTCCAATGCTGCCTGTTGTCCCTGCTCCCTTTCAAGAAATGCCTGGAAGGGACCTGCCCTAGCTGAAACGGCCACTTGGCCATGCTCTGGCTGGTTACCTGCATGTTGTCTACCCTGTCACAGCTATGGGTTACAGAATATGTGCCTCATGTGCTGAAAAATCTAGCCTTGTATAGCTTGGGTTCCAAGGAGAAGGCCTGGGAGAGGGTGATGCATCTGTTTCCTTATATAGATGGCTGGATGGCCTCTTCTTCCTCCGCTGGTAGGAGCGGGGGCAGGGGAAGGGAGGCGCGTGGGGCTGGTGGAAGCCAGCCTCTCCTGACTGGACAGGAAGGAGCTGCCACAGGACTGTTGGAGCGTGCAGCCTCTGGGGAGAGGACCCCCCGTTCAGTAATCTTAAGAAGCAAGTAAAGTTCACCCCTTGGAAAGAAAGCAAGACCTGATTTTTGCACTGATTTAGGAAGCCTCTCTCCTTGGGTTGGTTGCTTGGGTTGCGCTCCCAGTGCAGTGCACAGGACACACGAGGATGCCTGTGCAGGCTGCTCTTATGGAGACAGGTGCCGCTCTGTTTTGTTCCTAAAGCGTTCCAGACACCTAAGGGGAGCCTCAGGGCTTTTGTTCCGTCTTGCTACAGCTTGATTGAAATATAATTCATATCCCGTATAACCCACCCATTTAAAATATGCGATTGAATGTTTTTTAGCGTATTCACAGAGTCGTGTAACCATTACCTTAATTTTAGAACTTTTTTTTTTTTTTTATCACCTCCCAAATAAACCTGGAACCATTAGCAGGCTCCTTGCAGTCCCACCCTCCCAGCTCTAGGCAGACACCGATCTGCTTTCTGCCTCCATGGATTGGACCATCCTGGCCATGTCGTATAAATGGGAGCTTAGAGTATGTCGCCTTTCCTGACTGGCTGTTTCGCTTGGCGTACTGTTTTTGGGGGCTCATCCATGTTGTAGCCTGATGTGTCAGTGCTTCCTTCTTATCACAGCTGAGTAATATTCCACGGCCTGGTGAGACCACGTTTTGCTCACCCGCTCGCTCATCAGTCGACAATGGGCATCGGAGTTGCTTCCACTTCGGGGCTGGCGTGAGCGGTGCCGCTGTGAACACACATGCGCGGTTTCTGTGTGCAGAGCCCCGGGGTTCTGCAGCAGCGGATGGCTGAGCCCCGAGGAAGCACCACCCATAATATTGTAGGAAAATGTTTTTTTCTTTTTTCCCTCTCCTTTTCCTTCTAGTCAGAATTCCTACAAGAATCCAACCTGATCATGGCCAAGCTGAATTACGTAGAAGGAGACTATAAAGAAGCTCTCAACATTTATGCCCGCGTGGGCCTCGACGACCTGCCGCTGACGGCCGCCGCCCCGTACAGGTTGCGGATGATCGCGGAAGCCTTCGCCACCAAAGGTGAGGCCTGCGTCCCTCTCCCCTCTCCCCTCTCCCCTCTCCCCTCTTTCCTCTCCCTGGGAGGCCTGCCGCCTTGGTTGTGCTATTTGGAGCCAGCAGAGCCTCCTGGAGCCTGCACTTTGACCCCCGTGGCCCTGGCTGGGGATTAAATCCAACAACTCCCAGCAAGGCCAGCAGGCTGGTCCCTCTGTGCGCACTGCATGATTTTAAGGCCAGTGACACAGTGTGTCCTCAGAGCCTCAGCTTTTCAATTATCACTGAAGGAAATGAAGGAAAGACGTTTCAGTCATTTTCTGATCATTAGTATGCAACTAAGCGGGGACTTTTCTTGGTAATTAAGATGCACAACATATACAGGGTTTCTTACGGCCACTTATTCATCAATGGCACCTCTGGGTTCATTAAGGCTAAGTGGCTGCTGCACGTGGCAGTCCTTACAACAGCCAGCCACTGTTTAACTGTGTGCCGAGGGGGTCGAAGGGTAAATGTCACCCCAGGTGCCACGACGGAGTTTGTAATCTAATGTGAGAGTGCAGCCCACGGAAAGAGAAATGACAAAGAGGCCGGACACACACTGACCTTTCTAGCTGCCACTTCCTCATCTGTGAAATGGGTCTGATCATATCTAGTTCACAGAGTTATGAGGGTTGAGTCAAGTCATGTGCATAAAGCACCTAACACAGTACCTGGCACAGACTGAATGCTCCCTAAATGATGTCGTGCAATGCCAGCTCCCAACAAGGCAGTTGTCGGTACAAGCCGTGCATGGGCAACAGCTTTTCAGAGGCAAGAGAGGTCACCGAAGGGCAGTGGGGGCTGGAAGGCTTCCTGGAGGAGGAGAGACGCTTCGAGTCAGACTTCTAAAGGGTATGGTAAGAAGGGGACCACCAGGAAGCAGCTCCTCTCCTTCCTGCCACCTACTGTCCAAACCATGCATTGTGACTGATTGTGGCTGGCCCAGAGACCTGGGCTCTGGGTGGGCTGACCCTCCAGAACAGCAGTGAGCTGGCTACTTGTGTGCTTTGGGATGGGGGTGACATGTTCAACCAGTTCCCAGGGGAATTTCGAGTATTGCCAGGTTCATCTAATTAACCTTCTAAATGTCACTCTTGACAGGGCGTGCTGGCATTTTAATGGGCACCGTCCTTTGAGGCTGTCTTGGGGGGTCCTAAGAGCTCTTGGCCTATATTTGCGTCCATCTGAGTCATGGGGTGTGCTGCTGTCTGTGCTACATAGCTGCCCCTCCTCTCTCTGGTGCTCACTTAGCTACCTCATATGCCTTAGGTTATGAGAAGTGTGTGTGTGTATGTGTGTGTGTGTGTGTGTGTGTGTGTGTGTGTGTGTGTGTGTGTGTTATTTTGGGCCAGGAATGGCCTTTGCTCTTATTTTTCAATGAGAGCAAAGCTTTGTCTGGCAGTTTCCAGCCTCCTCATTGACCTGGGACCTGCTGGATTGTGGCCAGAAATAGATTTGCTATTTGGAGTTGGGGATGGCTTGAGGCCTGCTTAGTGCCGAGAGCCCAGGTCTCAGTATTGGCTTTGAGACATCCCGGTGGTAGCAGACTGTCCAGAGGTGGCATGTCAGCTTCGTCTGGTGGCTGCCATGCAAAGTGGACAAGAAGGACAGGAGACTCAGTCCCTGAGTCTGGCCCTGGGTGATATGGGGTTAGCGGTGGGTCCCAGCTATAGGACTGGACCACTTGGCTCTTGGGACACTCTGGCTGGTTCATTGGAGACCTAGCCCTGGCTAGTTTCTGAATTCCGTAGGCACATGCGGGTCACATGTGTACAGGGAGAGGGAAGAATCACTTTTGCCCAGAGGAGGTGGCCTGCAGCCCAGGAGGACTCAGGCCCCAAGAGCAATGGATGGCCAGGTGAGGGGCAGTGTAGAATGATGGTTGTGAGCACCAGTGCTGGACCATCTGCCCGGGTCCACCCCAGCCTCTGTCACATACAGGTCATGTGACCCTGTACAAGTTCTTAACGTCTCTATACCTTAGTTTCCCCATCTCTCAGGCTCCCATTGGGTTGTCAGGAAGAGTTCACGAGCTAGTACATGGGAAATGCTTACAGTGTTACCTGGCACGTGGTGAGCAGGATGCGATCGCTGGTTTAAAGGACATTGTTTGGTGGGGGGACCACTAGAAATATCTTAGTAACAGAGGACGTTGCTCCTCTAATTCATGGAGATGCCAAAGACGGGCCAGCTCCCTGAGGGGCTCAGGAGCCTCTTGGCCTCACTCTGTGTGGGAACAGGCTTGGTTTTTCTTCTTTCATCGAGGTTCTTATAACTTTTAAGGGGAGAGTGCTGATAAGGGTTTGATGAATATTAGTGTGCAAAGTACCGGTGACTCAGACGTGGTGAGACACGGCCCCGCAGGCACCTGAGACAGGCTCCGTTTGGCCCTCTCAGTCTTTCCAGTGCTTTTGAATTAGTGGCTGACATTTCCACATTGGGAACAGTTAAAAATTTGGCTTTCTGTCTTCATGGGAAAAAAGGGCTAGAGCTGTCCCATCATTCTCCCAGGGTAAGACCAGGCTGGAGCTGAGTGAACCTGCCCCTTGGGTGGGCATGCACCCAGCCACGTCCCTCCCCTGTGCTGCCCACATGCTGCTGTAGGTGGTGGAAGTGACCTTCCCGCTTTCATGGGTCACCTGAGTGGTTCCTTGGTCACTTGGGGTCTGACTCACACAAGGCTTTCAACCAGAGCCTGGAAATGTCATTGAACTGCCACATCTAATTCTTCCTGCCACAGCCTGGAGCTCCACTTCCCTCGTCCAGGTAATGTCAGCCGTGGTTCATGGGAATCAGAAGGCAACCTCATGCAGGTGCTGAGAACCTCCTATGGGCCAACACCATCTTTGGGCTTTGCTGTGTCTTTAATCCTCCAAATCCCTAATTTACAGACGAAGGAAACGAGATTACGTGTGGTTACGAGGAATATCAGCGCCCACAGTGTGCCAGGTGCCATGACCTTTACCTGGGTATCTCGGCCAGTTTCCACGACTGCCCTGGGAGGTCGGCACTGTCATTCTTTCCCGTCCCTCGGCTGACCTGAGGCCTGGTAGCCTGTAGCCAGGAGCTGGTTTGCAGATGAGCTCACTGAGGCACAGAGAGGCCAGGTAAGCGGCCCAAGGGGCTGCAGCTAAGAAACGGTAGAGCCAGGAGCTGACCTTGGAGGCTGGTCCAGAACTTGAGCTCTCCTGCCGAGTGGCAGGAGGGGGCTCGGCCTGAAGGCTGCTCAGCTTCAGGGCCCGTGTTCTAATCACTCTGCTCCACAGGCACAGGGATCAGAGCTCACCTGGGTCAGGCCAGGTTTCCTCGGGTGGGAAACTTTCAGACACTAAAGGACATCCTGGATGTATACCTGTCACCCTCTTCTCAGCCCCTCTCCCCTTGTTCCTGCCGCTTAACTTCTTGCCCTTGCCCAGATTTCTTCCTGCAAGTTCTGTCCCTCAAGCTCGCACATGTCCTGTCTTCTCTGAACCCCTCTGGGGCTCACCCATGCAGAGTCGATCTTATAAAGTACCGTCACAGCGTAGTAGATTAGAATTACGTGAAAATCCTCTTAGAGTTAGCTGTGCCATTATCGGACACCCTGCTAGTCATGAGTTCCTCTGGAGGAAGAACTCTGTGTGTCGTTTGTTTTGCCGACCTCATAACTCGGCTGAGTGTCCAACGTATAATTAGTGCTCAGTTATTGAACGAAATTTGTAAAAGTTCCCTTCCTCGGATTTCTATGGAGATGCCCATCACGTAATTCAGGTGATTCTGGGTGCTTTTGCTTCTAGCCAGTCACGGACAGATGTGTTTTCTTTGTCTGTAGATAACATACCGAGCATATTTTGGTGATTCAAAGTCATTTCTGCCAGTTACGGGGAATACCTGTCAGAGAACGCTGACATCACATTATGACAGTGCCTGACACGGGTCTCTTGCCCAAAGGGACATTTCAGTTCATTTCCATGATCAGAAAGCACCTTAGTGGATCTTACCTCCTCCCCCAGCTTTCCTCCAATCTCTTAAACCTGAGCAGAATAACAGAGAGTGGGAATAGACGAAATGGGAGAAACGCCTCAGCTTCCTGTAATACTGTTGGGTTAATTGAGTGAGTAGAGACCTTTGCTCTAGGACACAGATTGAGATATCAGATGAAATCTCTAGGACAGTGAGTGGCCACAGATGTTCTTTTTCCAAGAGGGAAGGCTTGGAAACAGCAGACACATGGCCACTGTCTACTTTGGCACTCAGATCTACTGGACATGGGGTAACTTTCTGCAGGTAGGACAGTGGCAGCTGGAAGGAGCTTGCCTTCCCGGAGTTGGCCTTAATAAGTGCCTTGGTATGTACCCTGTTGTCATAAAGGGGCCGAAATGCGATGGCTCCAATGTGATGGAAGCCTGTCACCGTCCTGTGATAGTCCAGCTGGTCGAGGCTGGTGGGGCCGCTGTGTTCTCCGAGGCTACTGCTCCTCCCCCATGTGCTGGCGGCCCGTGCACATCTGTGTGACGGAAGCTGGCCTCCGGGGTGTTGTGGCTCATGGAGACAGGAAAGAGAGAGATGTCTCGGGTGAGCGGAAGTAACATCAGTTCTGCTGACAGTCCACTGGTGAGAGGTTACTCTAGGACCATCTCCACCAGGAGCCTCTGTCACATGTGTTAGTGTATTTCTCTATACTTATCATATGTGTGAATTTTTTATATGTAAAATTTAGATTATACCATATATACTGCTTTGCGACCTGCTTCTTTCCACTTTGCTGCAGATCACAAACACTTTCCGTGACATAAGATATATTTGTGCACCATTTCAGGAGCTGTACATTGTATGGATGAGCTGTGATATACTGAACTAAAAAGCTTCTATTTTGGACATATAGCTTGTTTTCAGCTTTTCACCGTTATATATAAGGCTGTGACGAACACGTTCTCAGCTTGGGCTTTGTGCTTGTGCTTAATGATTTAAGAGGGGTTAAATCGGAAGTGAGTTTTCTGGGTCGAAAGAGAAGTATTTCCAGCCTGCCCTGCTGGGCGGCTGCACCTGCGTGCTTTCTTAGCTCCAAGTGTGAGACCAGCTGCTGTTCATTCTGGCCAACACCGAAGAGAATCTCTCTGACCTGAAAGTGAACATTTATTCTTCAGTTTGTTGAGTATAAGCTATTTGGGAAATAAAGGAAAATACAAAGCAGAAAACAAAATCAGTCACCATATTGCCACTCAAGCTAATTAACCACTTTTAAAGATATATACATATATATATGTATATATATGTATATATCTTTAAGTTATATATATACTATATATTATATATATAGTTATATATAGTTATATATATATAATATATAGTATATATATATAACTTAAAGATATATATCTCTCTATATATTTTTAAGTTATATGTCTTTAAATATATGAAATTTATGATTACATAAAATATATATACTTATATAATATTTACAGTTAGGATGACCCTATATATACTATTTTATATTCTGCTTTCCATTATATGTGTATATGTGTATGTATAGTTATTTTTCCATGTCGTTTAGTGTTTTTGAACACAGTTTTCCATGACTGCACAGGGATGTGCCTTATAGATATTTTTGCTCATGGACCATCTCTGCTGTTTCCATTTTTCATATTACAAATGTGCTCTATAGCTTTTTAAAAACAGCTTTATCGAGATAGTCACATCGTCACATACCACGATATACATTTTACAGCGTACAGTTCAGTGGTTTTTAGTATATTTGGACTTGTGCCACCATCACCACAATTGATTTGAGAGCATTTTCCTCACCCCGGAAAGAAACCTATACTCATTAACAGCCATTTTCATGACCTAATTAATGTCCTTTGGCCCTCGTCAGCCACTAGTCTGCTTTCTGTCTCTACAATTTGCCTATTCTAGACACGTTATGTATACAAAACCATGTAATAAGTGATGTTTTGTGTCTGGCATCTTTCACTTAGCTTAACATTTTCACTTGTTGCAGCTTGTGTCATATCTTTTTATGGCCGAATGATATCCCATGGTGTGGATGTACCACACTGTGTATATTCTGTTACCGTGTGAATCAGTTGATGGGCGTGGCGTTGTCTCTGCTCTTTGGCTATTGTCAATAATGCTGCTATGAACATTTGAGTACAGAATTTGGAGTGGATATCCGTTTTCCTTTCTCTTGGGTATATATACTTAGGAGTGGAACTGCTGAGTCATGTGATATCTCTGTGTTTGACTTCATTTAAAAAATTTTTTCATCACATTTTGGTATTTAACTTTTTAAGGAACTGCAAACTGTTTTTCAGAGCGGCTGCTTCACCCCGGTCATTCCAGTTTTTCCACATCCTGGTCGTTGCTGCATTATCTTTTTTTTTTTTTTTTTTTTAATTACACCCACCCGAGTGTGTGTGAAGTGGTCCGTCATTGTGGTTTTTATTTGTGTTTCTCTAATGGCTAATGATGTTGAACAATTTTTTTAGGTGCTTATCGGCCAATTTTTCAGGTGTGTATCTTCTTGGAGATATGTCTATTCAGATCTTGTGTCTATTTTTTAGTCAGGTAATTTGTCTTTTCATTATTGAGTCACACTAGTTCTTCACATATTTTGGATGCAAGTCCCTTTACAGATATATGTTTTAAAAATATTTTCTCCCACTCTGTGAACTGTCATCTTACTTCTTTGATGGTGACCTTTGAAACACAAATGTTTTAAATTTTGAGTAAGTTCAGATTTTTTTCTTTTGTTGTTTTTGCACTCTTGGCACTGTATCTAAGAAACGATTGCCTAATGAACACCACAAATATTTACTTTGTAGTTTTTTTTAAAGTTTTGGAGTTTTAACTCTTACATGTAGATTTATGATCTACTTTGAATTCATTTTTGTATATAGTGTGAGGTACAGGTCCAACTCAATTCTTTTACATGTGGATATCCAGTTGTTACAGGACCTTTTGTTGAAAAGACTATTTTTTCCCCCATTGAATTGTCTTGACACCTTTGTTGAAGTCAATTGAACATGCATGCAAGGGTTTATATCTCAATTCTATTTCATTTGTCTACGTGTCTATATCCTTGTGCTAATACTACACTGTCTTTATTAGTGTAGCTCTGTAATAAATTTTGAGATTGAGAAGCATGAGTCTTCCAACTTTGTTCTTTTTTAAAAAGATTGTTTTGGCTTTTATGGGTCCCTTATATTTCCATATAAATTTTAGGATCAAATGTTCAATTACTGCGAAAATAAAAAAAGCTTGCTGGGAAATTGATAAGGATTACTTCGAATCTGTATGTTAATCTGAGGGGTATTACCATATCAGTATTATGTCTTCCAATCCTTGAATGTGGGATGTCTTTCTTAGTTTCTTCCAAAAACGATTTTCACCTAGGTCTTAACATTCCTTTTGTTAGATTTATTCTTAAATATTTATTCTTTTTGATGCTATCACAGTGAAATTGTTTTCTTAATTTCACTTTTAAATTGTCCATTGATAATGTATAGAAAATACAAATGATTTTTGTATATTTATCTTTTATCCTATAACCTTGATGAACTCATTTATTAGTCCCAACAATTTTTTTGTGGATTCTTTAGGGTTTTCTGCATATAAGATGATGTCATCTGTAAATAGGATAGATTCACTTTTTCTCTCCAGTCTGGGTGCCTTTTCTTTCTCTTTTGTTGCCCAGTTGTATTGGTTAGACCCTCCAGTGTAACGTAGGATGGAAGTGATCAAGCGGAGATCTTTTTCTTAGGGGGAATGCTTCCAGTCTTTCACCAGTAAGTGCGATGTTAGCCGTGGGTTTTTCGTAAATGGCCCTTATCAGGTTAGAGTTCTTCATTATTTCTAGTTTGTTGAGTGTTTTTATCATGAAAGGGTGTTAGATTTCCTTAAATGCTTTGTCTACTGAGATAATAATGTAATTTTTGTGCTTTATTTTTTTCTAATGTGGTATATCACATTGACTGATATTCATATGTTAAACCAGCCTTGCATTCCTGGGATAAATCCCACTTGGTCATGGTACATAATCCTTTTTATATGTTGCTGGGTTTGGTGCACTAATATTTTATTGAGAATTTTTACATCTATATTCATAATATATATTGGTGTAATTTTCTTGTGAGGTCTTTGTCAGGTTTGGGTATCAAGGTAATACTGGTGTCATAGAGTGAGTCGTGAAAGGTACCTCACCCTTTCTACTTTTTGGAAGAGTTTGTGAAGGATCGGTGTTAATTTTTAAACTTTAGTAGTATTCACCAGTAAGCCACCCGATCCTGAGCCTGGGCTCTTCTTCATAGGAAGTTTTTTGATTACTAATTCAATCTCTTGTTACTCTATTGCTTTAATAGATTTTAATCGCCTTTACTTGTTCTCTGCTTTCTTCTACATGGCATCTTTTCACTAGAACCCTGGGCTTCTCGATTTTGGCAAATAATCCTAGTCGGAAAGGAATGATATTTAGCTAGTTAACAGTTTTGGGGTGGATGACTTTGAGGAAGAGTCTTATTTTCTACAGCAATACCCTGAGTAGCCGCTTACCCCATGTTATAAACTCAGCACAGTCAGGGGAAGCAGCACTTAATATATTTGCGATTGATAAAGTCAGCCTGGTGGATGAGTCTTACTTTGTCCTTCCAGGGAACTGCCAGCCACTGCCAGGTTTTAAGAAGGAGGGATGGCTTAATTAAGTTTCTAAGCAAAAAAGATCTTTCTGGCACAGAGTGGAGAATAGATTAGAAGGAATTAAAGATTGTAAGGAAGGAGAGGTGAGCTGGCTTTGGGTCCCTCTCCTCCATTGTTCTGCATTTCAGGGGGCCTGACTTATGCAGGCTGTTTGTGAGGTGCCCAAATCAGTAAGTTTCTGCCTGGGTTTGGCCAACAGGAAGCGCTGGCAGGAAATTGGAGAGCGAGAAGGGAGGGAAGCCAGGATATTTCTCTTTCTCTGCCTCAGGCAGCACCGTTGACAGCAATTGCATCTCTTCAGTTGCTTCAGCTTCAGTCAGACACACCTTCCCTCTGTGGTTTCAGCTCCCACTGGGGAGCTTCTCTGGGTTCTGTGTCCCACTCAAGAGCCCCGACTTCTGGGCTCTTGCAACTCCACCTCCTCCCTCTGTCCCTTCCAGCCCGAGGGAAGCTAGTGGCCTCCGGCTGTTGCAGGATTCTGGGATGCCATCCCATCCTCTTTGGCTTCGCATCTGTTTTATCCCCTGTGTAGACAATTCTAGACATTAAAACTAGAGTGATTCTTTTGTCCTTGCTGGATCCTGACAGATATTGCAAAAGCCTGGATTGCTGTCGGCCACGGAGACAGTGTGAGTGCTGGGGGAATTGGTGTGGGAAGGTGGTTGAAGGAGGAATCTAGATGACTGTGAGATTTTTAGCTTAGCTAACTGGGCAGGTTAATGATATAGTTAAAGCAGGTAAGGCTCACCGGAGGAGGAGCCCGTTTTCGTTGGAGGGTTTGGGGAAGATGCTGGGCTGGAGTTGAACATGACGATACCACTGTGACCACAAGGGGGCATGTCCAGGGAACCGTTCTACGTCTGGGGCTGCAGCTCAGCTCAGGGTCTCTAGGCAATTGGTTTGTTGGTCAGGATTCAGGAATTGACTGTATAGATGTGGTTACAACCTAGGAGTGGCTGATGCTCACTCAGAGGACCACAGAGAGTGAGGAAGGCAAAGACTGAGCCTAGAGCCTGGTGAGACCCTGGCATGTAACAGGGGACTCTCTACCTACAGGCAGAGTGCCTGCCAGGGCTCTGGGCTAATGAAGGGACGCAGATGACACAGAGCTTTCCCCAGGGCCTAAAACACGAGCATGTGTACGTTTGTGGCAGATTTATATTCTTAAGTAGGTTGAAGTTAAAATGTGGTGATGGCAGTAAGTAGACAGCGGCCTGAGTGACAGGACTGTGCAGTCTGAGTGAGGTTTAATGTGCCATGGAAAAATCCACACTGAGGTCATCGAATGTGGACTCCTCTTCTCCCCCCAAATCACCTTTCCCCTTATTGCTGAAGCTCGGGTTCCTGACAAGTCCTCCTGCTCACCATCGCAAGTCTCGGCACGGCTGTGCATTCTTCCATCTTCTGGAGGCTGAGTCCTGCTCTGTCCCCTCACACTCTGCTCCAGGCTGCCTGGCAGCTTGCCCGCCCTCTGACCCTTGCCTCTGCCAGGCCCAGTCCCCACCTCTGCTTGTCTTCTCCAATTTGGAGTCCTCGCCTTTTCTCTGTGAGGAGTCTACCCGCAATGACACCTCGGTGACAACCTCTCCAACTCCATTGCCCACTATAGTCTCTCGTCTTCCTCTGATCCACTTCTATTTATAGTTAGTACCATCCAATCTGGCATTCAGTTTTTGGTGAATTATTTCACGTCTGCCACTTGCATCTCTCAAACTATATTGTACAGTTAATTCATTAAATCAGCAAATATGCTAGTCGTGCCTGCTCTGGGCTGGGCTCTGGGGCTGCTTGCTTGCTGTCCCTGCATTTGCACCAGCGACAGTGCCTGCTGTGTCTGGGTATGTGTGATGGGATGGCTCTTTGAACACCATCGAAGAGAAACTGTATCCAAGTAACATACAAGTTGTTTAAGCAAAAGTATAATGTTTTCAGGATAGTCTGAATTCTTCTGGATTTTAGATGGAAATGGATTTTGTTTTGGGCCTGACATAAAACAAAGACTCTTCTCTCAAACTCCTCTTCTCAGCCCACACTCAGCTTCAGGATGAATCATCCCAGTTTGTGGACTGTCTTTCGGGTTGTTTGGCTCTGAAGAGTCCATTTCTGTGGCTTGTTTTCTCTGAAAGCCAGTGAGTGACTCTTTAATGTAGCTTTCTTCCTTGCATGGTGCACGCTAGCTGCTGTTTTTCACTCTTAGGATTTGGGTCCTTACTTCTAGGATCTCCTTGGAGGCTGAACTCATACAAAGCTGGCCAGGATATAAGAGATCATTTAGTCCAGACACCTGTCTAATATTTTAAACAGGACTCCTGACTCCCAGTACAGTGCTCGCCCTGCCACCAACTATCATTTGGCTAAAATCATTTGCAAACCATGTCTGGTGTTCATTTTCTTCCCCCAAGTGTTCCTGATGCTTTGAGAATAATAATAAAAAAAGTCTCCATATTTGGAAAGCTCAGAGCTCTCTGGGGGCGGGAGCAGAGCACAGACTGTTCTGTGAAGGAGGGTGTCAAAGCTGGTTTTCTCAGCTGTCCCCCAGTCACGCTGGGACCGTGCAGAAGAGCAGGACACTGGGCTGTGCTGGGCTGGGCTTCCCCACCCAGTGCCTTGCCCCCGGGGACCAGGCAGAGGTCTGCCTCTGCCCTGCAGGGCACACTGCAGCCTGGCAATGTAGGGAGAATTCAGGTTTGCTGAGCTCCTACTATCATGCCAGGTTTGGGAATAATAGTAGTAAATAATTAATAGTAATTACAGCATAAAAAAAAGATCCTTCTAAACTCCCTTGAAGCACTTGCCCCTTATGCCCTTACCCCTCGCAATAACCCCGTGAGAGAGAAAGGGGTTGACTGACTCCCCATTTAAGAGGAGCGAAGGGTGGGTTCCCCATTTCAGCCCAGGTTTTTCGTCCTTTGCTGTCAGGTGCCTGCTGCCTAGATTGAGGCTGGCGTGTCATTTTTGTAGGAAGTCCCAGGTGCAGAGACTACCGCAGCCGGACTTAAAGAGGCTGAGCGGACCCTGAGGTGCTGCGCGGTGCCTTGGTTTGTTTTCTGTGGCTCCCAGAACCTGTGTGGACGTCGCAGAGTCTTGGAAAACTTCTCCCTGAACAGCATAGACAGCACTCAGGCTTCTTACTTAAGCAGTAGGGTTCTTTGGTATCCTGGGCACATTAAAAAACTGGAATTTCATAGAAAGCCTCCGAGCAGGTCACATGCTAAAAGCCCTGTTGATGTGAAACCACACCAACCGGGACTCACAGCTAGCAGCCCTCCGAGGTCGTCCCTGCAGTGCCGGCCGCCGCCGCCAGGAGGCGCAGGGGGCGCATCCGCGCAGGGTGCTCGCGCATGCGCGCAGCCACCGCAGCGCCCGGCCAGCTCCCGCCAGGCTAGGGTATCCGCCTTCCCTGGGCAGAGGACTCAGCAGTTGCAGGCCCTGAAATCTGGATCTTTCAGAGATTCCACACGAGGTCAGGGATCGGAGAAGAAGGGTGAACTTGCCAGCTGTCTTTATTAACTTTGGATCAGTGAGCCTCCTAAGGGAGCCCTGGGCCGTTTCTAGAAAGCCATGCCTTCTGTAGGCGTTTACATGCAGGCCTGGCTGGCTCTCAATAGGCCCGGAGCTAAACCTCTGCGCGTTTATTGTTCTCTGCAAGGACATTTACAGACCCTCTCACGGGAGGTGACAGCAGTGCAGTAAATTAAAACATTCAGTACATTGATCACTTGAAAAGAGGAAGGATTACAGGGATGTATTCTGGTAGTAGAGGGTTTAGCAGGAGTTGATGGGCCTCCTTAGTTTTCAGAGAGTGAAAAATCCCTGGTATTAATGTCTGTAGAAGCCCAGGTTAATATTCAAGGCTTGAAGTGACAGAATCTAATCTTGACCTTTATGAATTGGATATTTGCTGATGACTGTGACCTTCTAGGTATCCTGGAGCCACAGAACAGACAAGTAACCACTGGCAATGCTTCCTCCCTGGCAAAAAATTCTTCAGTCTGTTGGGGGCTGTGTTCTTTGGTGAGCTCATTGGATTGGGGCTCCAGGTTGTCTCTGCCAATACCATGTGACCTTGGGGGAATCATTGCCCCTCCCTGAGTTTGAATTTTCTCCTGTGCAGAGTGAGAAGAGGAGGGAAGATAGGGGATCCAGATTTTTCTTTCTTGAAAAACTGCTTGCTTGCTTTCCTTCCTTCCTTTCTACTTTTCTTCCTTCTTTCCTTTCCTTTCCTTTCCTTTCCTCTCCTCTCCTCTCCTCTCCTCTCCTCTCCTCTCCTCTCCTCTCCTC